>CM077230.1:19908791-19926291 GCA_039654775.1 Spinibarbus caldwelli | reverse complement strand
CATCATTTCTACTTGTATTAAAATTATGTCATTGTCAACGTTTTGATTGACAACTTCATCTGCAAGAGTCAACAACAGATCTTATACCATGCTCAGCCATAGCTCGTGAGGCAAAAAACAAGAAAAAGGCGTTTAAACTAGAAAGCAGTGTTGCCAACTGCTTTCAACTGAAAGTAGCTAAATGTCACTAGATGACATCATAATGACAAATGCACTGATCTATATAAAGATGAATATAGATCAGTGGGCAAGATGAGAACTTTGATAAGGTTTGTCCAAGAAGTTGCTTTATTTGTCCCTAAACTTTTGAAAAAAGTCTCAAAAGGGGTAAGGAAGTCGCTAAATCAAGCTACAAAATTGCTAAATTGGCAACACTGCCAGAAATACCAAAGAAATCGAGTTTGAAAGGTGACACCGCCCACTATTGTTGACTGACGTGATAAATAAATAAATAAATAAATAAATAAATAAATGTATGAATGAATGAATGAATAAATACATGAATAAATAAATAAATAAATAAATACATGAATTAATGAATGAATGAATGAATACATGAATAAATAAATAAATAAATAAATACATAAATAAATAAATAAATAATTTAATTAATTAATTACTTAATTAATGAATAAATAAATAAATAAATAAACACATGAATGAATGAATAAATATTTATATATTTATTTATGCATTTCTGCATTTATTTATGCATTTATCATCATCATCATCATCATTTTCTTCCGCTTATCCGGGGCCGGGTCGCGGGAACAGCAGTCTAAGCAGAGATGCCCAGACTTCCCTCTCCCCTGACACTTCCTCCTGTTCCTCCAGGGGGACGCCGAGGCGTTCCCAGGCCAGTCGGGAGACATAATCCCTCCAGCGTGTCCTGGGTCTTCCCCGGGGTCTCCTCCAGGTGGGACGCGCCTGGAACAACTCCCCAGGAAGGCATCCAGGAGGCAACCGGAACAGATACCCGAGCCACCTCAGCTGGCTCCTCTCGATGTCGAGGAGCAGCGGCTCTACTCTGAGCTCCTCCCGAGTGACCGAGCTCCTCACCCTATCTCTAAGGGACTGCCCAGCTACCCTGCAGAGAAAGCTCATTTCGGCCGCCTGTATCCGGGATCTTGTCCTTTCGGTCATGACCCACAACTCACGACCATAGGTGAGAGTAGGAACGTAGATTGACCGGTAAATCGAGAGCTTCGCCTTGCAGCTCAGCTCCTTCTTCACCACGACAGACCGGTACATCGACCGCATTACTGCAGAAGCTGCACCGATCCGTCTGTCAATCTCCCGTTCCATCCTTCCCTCACTCGTGAACAAGACCCCAAGATACTTAAACTCCTCCACTTGCGGCAGGAACTCTCCACCAACTTGAAGTGGGCAAGCCACCTTTTTCCGACTGAGCACCATGGCCTCGGACTTGGAGGTGCATTTATTTATATATTTAATTATTTTATTATGTATTTAACAATTTATTTATATATTTCAACATTTATTTAATTATTTAATTTTGAGTAATTTGGCCCTCCGTACAAAATTGAGTGAGATGCTGAAGGGAATGAACTTCATTTATCAATAAATTAATTAATAATAAATATTACAAAAAATAAACATTAATTATATTGACAATTTAATATGCACTAAATTGTCAATAAACATTAATTATATTGACAAAAGTTAATATGCATTTAAATAATATTTACATACATTATCCTTTTACATATATATTAAATATCAAACATAAAATATAAAGTATTTTAATTGTTATTAATGAATTATAAAATAAACAATTTTATAGTGATTTTAATGTAATAAATAAAAATTATACAGTACAGTCAAAAGGACATGAATATAACTCCCTGGATATAATTTCCCCTGCATGAAAATGAGGGGAATACTATTATTCGCAATAAATATTAATAATAAATATTACAAAAGTGAAAAAGTGTTATTAAAGGGGTCATGATATGAGAAATCAAATTTGCCTTGATCTTTTGGCATATAAGAGGTCTTTGTACCATTAAAACATCCTGCAACTTTCATAGCTTAAGAAGACTTCGTTATTATAAACAAAGCATTTATTTAATCAAGCTCCAAAAATGGCTCGTTTTGGATCCAATGGTACAAGGTGACGTCACCTAGCACCAATTGTTTGCATAAACTCCACCTCCAGCACAACACATAGGCCCTGTCCTAAATGAAACACTTCATGTGCACTTGCGGTCTTGCAGGGGGCAGTCATAGCCTAATGGACAGGGAGTCGGACTTGTAACCCGAAGGTAAGTAAATGATTTCATAATGCATTGTTTGGAAATGACCGTTTATTGTTTTTTTTTTGTTGTTGTTTTTTTATTATGTTGTTAAAACACTCAAAACATGCAATAGTGAGGGGGCTTTGATTCTGTTTCCAATGCAACGACGTTAGCCAATCATAACAGTGGCTGATCCTGAGAGAAGCCTTAAAGGACACGCCCCTTAAAAACAGCCAGTTTCTGAGAGAAGTTCAGAATGAGGGTTGAAAATAATCTTTTTCCCAAATATTAATTAGTTTTTTGTGCAAAAAAGCTTAATTAACATTTTAAGTAAACCTCAAAGAACATATTAAAATAATAATAAAAATCCATGTCATGACCCCTTTAATTTAAACAATTACATAATGTTTAAACAGTATTAAAATGTATATTAATTAAAGGGATAGTTCACCCAAAAATGAAAATTCGGTCAGTAATTACTCACCTTCATGTTGTTCCAAACCTGTAAGACCTTCGTTCATCTTCAGAACACAAATTAAGATATTTTTGATGAAATCCGAGAGCTCTCTGACCCTCAATAGACAGAAAGCATATTACCACGATCAACGCACAGAAACGTATCAAGGACATCGGTAAAGTAGCCCACATGACATCAGGGGTTCAACCGTGATTTTACAAAGCTTCCAGAATACTTTTTGTGTGCAAAGAAAACAATAATAACATAATTTATTCAACAATTCTTCTCCCCGAGTTACCGTCTTCCGCCGTTTTGGAGAGTATCACATACGTAAACAACGTAATGAGCGTTGTTTACGTTCAGCATGCGCATGCTTTCTTTGCACACAAAAAATATTCTCGAAGCTTCGTAAAATGACGATTGAACCACTGATGTCACATGGACTATTTTAACAATGTCCTTGCTACCTTTCTGGTCCTTGAACATGTCAGTTGCATTGCTGTCTATGCATAGTCAGAAAGCTTTTGGATTTCATCAAAAATATCTTAATTAGTGTACCGAAGATGAACGAAGGTCTTACAGGTTTGGAACGACATGAGGGCGAGTAATTACTGACAGAATTTTCATTTTTGGGTGAACTATGCCTTTAAATAGCCTTCCTGAAGGGGTGGAGACTGGACTGATTTGTATTGTTGTATTTGCATGTCGTGATCATGCTCTGCACGCAAGTGTAACGCCAACAGATGTCTACAAACACAAGCTTCTTTCCTGCTTCTGGTTGCTATGCGACACTTTCTGGCCTATCTGCTTCCTCTCTCCGGACTATGGCTCATTTCCGTACGACGGTGCAAAAATAGCCAAGCCCTCTGCACCCGTCCATGTTGTTTCTTCCTCTCTGCGCTCCATGACATCGATCAAGCCTGTTCCTGGGCTTCCTATCTCTTCCTCCGGCCGACAGAAGCGAAGAACCAGTTGCCTTTTGACCTCGTTTGATTTTTACCTGCCGTTTCACCTGTTGAGGCGATGATTTCTTCGTAGAAAGCTCTCTTTTCTATATACTAGACGTGTTCCTTCACATTCGCTTGAGGGAAACACGACACCCTAAATATACCGTATAAGAATATCTGCCTCAGCACTCCACGTTAAATAAGTCCATGTGGGCCTCCTTTGCGATTTCAAGCCTTTATTTTGAATCCGGCTCCTGCCAAGTCTGTCTTGTTGTCTCTAAATGTGTTATTCCTCGTTTCTGATTAATGTCGCTCTTCACCGCAAGATGATGTTTGAAACATGGTAATCAAGACGTAATCCCCAAATCCCTGTGTGGTCAACACGACTGAATCTGGACTTTCTCATCGGCCTTTTTTCACGAAGCCTCTTGGAAACGAGGGGAGGCATGGAGCGGAGCCATGCCAGGTTCTGCAAACTGTGGCATATGCACTTTTTCCCAAGCCACAGCTCGACCGGTGCAGATTAATTTCCACTTCTGTATTTTTGCAGAAGGAGAGGGTAATAAACTCCTGCGACCAGTTTCAGTATAAACGAAACCATGCAAAATATACACGTCTTTGTTATTGTAAGTGGCAGTGTTTTGCTAAGCAAATTGTCCATGAAGGTTCTTGATCATCCATCTGATTCACTGTTATTATCTAAATTTGGAATTTGCATTCAAACGACTTCGAAGGAGAAATATACTTTCAAACGTTTATATGACGTTACCCTTTTTTACAAGGTGCACATCTCCTCTAAGGAAGCTCAAATATCTCTGGTGAACACAGTTGTTTGCCCTGTTGGTTTGCTCCGCAGATATTTCCTGAGGAAAACAGACCGGTTTAAATTCGCTCCAAACTCCTTTTCCCGTAAAACTCAACTTGAGCCGACAATAAAAAATCTCACGCTGAATTTTAGTATCACACCACAGAAGCAGTTAGAAATGCAGAGGAGTGTGATATAAAAATATTACGGAACTTTAAAGAGGATGTATTCATTTACAACATTAATACACTTCAGTTCAAAATATATAATGAAAGTGTTATATTTTACAAGTCTCTCCACAATTCGGGCCGGTATAAAAAGAAAAAAAAAAATTGCAGTCTGGATCCGGTATACTTGATTCAATGATTGATTTATAGTATATTTAAGTATAATGACCAGCTGAGTTTACATTTTCCCTTTATTTATTTATTTTTTTATTTAGTAATTGTTAAAAAATTTACATTATTATTATTATTATTATTATTATTATTATTATTATTATTATTATTACACATATTGGATTTTTAATTAATTTACATATAATGTAAAAATCGAAATAGTGGAGTAATAATAATAATAATAATAATAATAATAATAATAATAGAATCAACATTAAAACTAATATTTCATTTTTAAAATAAATTATTTATTATTTATTTAATTTAATATTTATTTATTATTTATTATATATATTTATATTATATTTAATATTATTGTGCTATTATTATTATTATTTATTATTTATTTAATTTATTATTTATTTATTATTTATTATATATATTTCTACTGTATTTAATATTATTGTGCTATTACACATTTTTATTATTATTATTATTGTTTTATTATTATTATTATTATTGTTGTTGTTGTTATTAAAAATAAAAGTATAATAATAATAATAATAATAGAATCAACATTAAAATCATATTTCCCTATTATTTGTCTTCATTTTTTAAAATAAATTATTTCTTATTTTTATTTATATTTAAAATAATTTGCCATTACACATTATTATTATTATTATTATTATTATTATTATTATTAAAAATAAAAATAGTATAATAATAATTATAATAACAAGAAATGAAAACAAATAATAAAGAATATGAGTTTTAATGGTGATTCAAATGAATCTGTATTTAAATATTAAAAACAATCTGTCAAATACATATTGAATGAAAATGCCCACTTATCATGCAAACAGCTTGAGCAGCCGGTTCAAATGTTCTCTGTGGACGGAGAACTGATATAAGTCCCGGGACGTCAGAAGCAAGGGGGATAAGAGGAGGGTTTGAAGGGGTGGAGACCAGACTGCGATGGCATCTTGCTCTCAGAAGATTCATCAATGTCTTTCCAAGCTCCAGAGAGCGGACATGCTGACTTGTTTTATGTGGGAAGGGCTTGGCAGGCCGGAGGGGGCCTGCGGTCTGATTGTAAAACATGGAAGAGGAACATGTTAAACGTATTGATACAGTCAGGTCAGGAAATCCCATGACCCACCACCTCCTTAGTTTCCGCTCCAGTTTCCATTAACGTAGGCCATTATAGTCTGTCTGGGTTTGCCTCGCTCGGAAAAACCAGCGTGTTGTAGCCAGGTGACTTCGGAAACAAAAATCCTCATTAAAATCAAAAGAGCAAAATATGTCATTCTTTAAAAACAAATTCTCATTAAATCACAAAACTAATGCCTTAACATTTTGTAATGAAATCAAGGAAATTCGAGTTTTAATATAGCTCTGAATAAGCTCTCTATATAGTCCCCATCAATCAAAAGAGGTCTGACTGGAGACTATAGAGCCTTGATGAGACAGAGAGAACCTGAAAGAAAGCACTTTAAGCGGTGTACCTGTGCTTCAGGAGTCTGCTAGAGTCAAGGTAAAGGGCCCATTACTGCGCTGCCTATTTCTTGGACGTCAGTTGATATCATAGTTTTTGAAGGATGATTCAATTTCTGCCCACTAGATCTGTTTTCCCAATTTCTGCCCTGATTTCTAATGAGATTTGGCTGCACAAACTTGGATCCAACAACAATTTCATCTGCGATATTCACAGAAATAAACAATTGTTTTTTTTAATTTTTTTTTTTATTCAGTGTATATATTTATATTATAAACACATATAAATATTAATCTAAACTTGTATATTAATTAAATATTGCAATGTATTAATATTTTATTTTTTGTTTATTTTAAGAAATACAGGGGATCCAAAAGTCTGAGACCACCGGAGAAAACACTTATATATATGTATATATATGTGTGTGTGTGTGTGTGTGTGTGTGTGTGTGTGTTTATTTAAATTTACATTTTAAAATAATATATATATATATAAAATATAAAAAATGCATTATTAACGGATTTTATTTTATTTTGATATTCTCAGAAATAAAACATACAGTGAGGTCCAAAAATCTGAGACCACCAGTGCAAATGCTTTGAATTAGCATTTTTCATTTGATATTTATAATATTTAAAATTATTTTATATATAATTATTGACAACATAAAAATTGCAGTGAAAAGTTTAACTGAAAAACTTTACAAATAAATAAATAAATATCAGGATGATAACTGAACATCAGATTTGTGACGTTCTTCTTTGTTTTACAGTTTTTAAATCCCTAAAACTCAGCACTAAGCATTTGTAACACTGCCATATCGTGTGATCACAGGAGGTTTGCGTATGCAGTCAAAGATTTTAAGGGGAGGATATCGGTGTGACCCTCGGGGGCCATGTACAGCTAAACAGGCTGTACCTCTTCCTGTTTGGAGCCATTTATCTTGTCCAGTGTTATCGGCCGCGTCTTCGTCGTTTTACTACATTCTTACAAATTTAACACACAAACCAAATTACAGCCTTCCACCGCATACAATATACCAAACTATGCGAGCAACCAAAAGCAGCAGCAGCTTTTTCCAAAACAAGTTTCCAATGTCACCAGCTTTGATGGATAGGTTCCCATTGGTGTCCTGTGGGCTACAGAGGGGGAAGAGCCAGCCCCGGTCTCCTTAGATCTCTCAGCAGAGAGCCGAACACAATGGAGGACAACCCTCGTGTCTACGCTATGGTCCGTACGAGTGCATGTGGCATTCGCAGGAAGCCAAGACTACAGGGTGTGGGGCCGCGCTCTCTGCAAAGATCCGATTTCCACATTCTTCCCTTCTGCCACACCTAACTCCTTAATTGTCTGGCCACAGACAAAGTATTTTGAGACCACACCATCACGAGCCAGTTCTGGATGTTTCGTTTGGGCCAGAACCAGAAGGTTTGGTCGAGATCGGTCGGGGTTTGCGTGCAGCCCTTCTCAGGAGGAGGGAAAGCAAATGGGATTATTCGGGAATTCGCGGCGGCGACTGAGAAGAATGTTGATGCTAAACACACGGCATTATTCTGACATTGATATCAGTGGATTGTGTAAGATTGTCTTTTCATATCAAATTCAAATCAATGCATTGGTTACATCAGATAAAAAGATTGTAGACGTTGCCGCATACATCTTGCATGAGGAAGCCTTGGCAGCTTTCGTCCGATTGCTTTCCTTTCATGTCTTTTTTTCCCCGCTCCACTTGTTTCTGATCAATAAAGGTCTATTTTCTCCCACACAAGGTTTCCCATTCAATACATCTGCCAGGGGTTTTAAAAACATAGAAGCATGATCCATTTATTATTGGCCATTACCGTGATCTATCTTCCTAGATTCCTGCCATTGACAACGAGTTTTGTTTATTTTCTTTATACACCTGCCATTGGTGGATGGCCAGTCAATCAAACCTTGCAAGGCGTGCAACTGGCCAGCGCACATGCCAATGAGAGCGTGTTTCAGTTTAGTCCGGTTTTAGTGTCTTTATTTGTCATTGATGCACATTTTACCACTTTGTTATTCAGCTGAATGCGTAATAAGGTACGTCTGACAGAACTGTGAATAATGGGATTGAATATTTCATCAGGTATAATATGCTGACCCAAACCAACAGGTCAATACTTATGTGTCAGAACGGCTGATTTGAATGTGAGTCAATAGCGCACAAATATGCCGTGTGGCTTTTGGGACCTCATACGCTGTATATATCAGTAGGTTGTCTTTGCGATTGGCAAGTTTCAACATATTTCAATGAATCGTTTTATATAAATATACGTCTGATAAACTACTTTGCATTACTGCTGTTTTCACACTGCAATTTTGCATAAATAGCTCTTATACATATAAAGACAAGAAAACGCGTGTTAAAAATGTGTTATTGCTGACTGAAGTACCTACATTCACTACTAGGGTAAAATGTGTAATGTTAGCATTTACAACTTTTTTTCTTGGAATTGCAACTTTATTTCAAATAATTGTGACATATATAGTATCATTCAAAAGTCTGGAGCCAGTACTGTATTTATGTTTATTTGATTGATCAGATTTGACAGTTAAGACATTTAAGATTTCTATTTCAAATAAATTGAGTTCTTCAAACTTTCTATTCATCAAAGAATCCTGAAAAATGTATTACAGTTTCCACAAAAATATTAAGCAGCTGTTTTCTGTTTTCAACACTGATAATAGAAGTAAATTTTTCTTGAACAGCAAATCCGTATATTAGAATGATTTCTGAAGGATCATGTGACACTGAAGACTAGAATAATGATGCTGAAAATTCAGCTTTGATCACAGGAATAAATTACATTTTAAAATATATTCAAAAAGAAAACAGTTAATTTGGATTATAATAATATTTCACAATATTACTGTTTTACAGCATTTTAAAATAAATGCAACCTTGATGAACAAAAGAGACTTCTTTTAAAATCATTAAAAAATCTCACTGACCTCAAACTTTTGCACAGTAGTACAAAAAAAGTATTTCACACAATTTTCATTCACTCGCATACCTCAATCCAAAGAAAAGCTATTTTGAACTAATTATTTTTTGTGCTCTATTTTTTTTTACACATTATTAAAAAATGTAAAAAGGGAGAAAGTATTAAAAAATAAATAAGTTCTAAATTGCAAGATGTCATTAGACAAGTTACAAAACGGCAAAAGTTTGACATTGCAGTTTTTCCTGAAAGAACACATCATATGATACATACATACTTGTACACATTTAAGAATATTTATCAAATTCATCTGGTTATGTAATTCACTTTACAGTAAATTTGTTGGGTTTTTAAAACTAAGCCCTACAACTTCTCATTATGATTAATTAAATCTGAAAAATACATCTGAAATATAATAGTCTCATTCCCCTACTTCCTTCTACCCTCAGGTCTTGACGTCACTTGCAAATAGGTGTATTGATTCAATGAAAATATTCAGAAGCCTGCATCTCCTGAATGTGCTTAGCAGAAGGTTCCTGGCGGTCAGCGGAAAGAATCGGGAGCGTTTTGTCCCTGTGATAAATGGAGCGCTCTGACAGGTCACTTCTCCCCCCTCAACCCTCCCCGAACGCCACAATTTGTTCCCCACAGAGAGCGGGAGATGAATCTCTGTGGGTGACAGATTTATTGGCATCCACATGAGGCAAAACACCTCAAAGTCCCTGTAAAGGCCCCGGACCACTGCGGAGAGAGATTGAACCCTCATTTATATCCAGTTGGATTCCAGTAAAATATTTCATGTTTCATCAGCGTCACCCCGAAGACCTGGAAACCTGGATTTCGTGAAGAACATTTATTTTCACACACTGCGGCGACTAACACATTTCAAAAGACTGCTAAAGGAAACAAATGAAAATTTGCTGAAAATGTACTCACCCTCAGGCCATCCAAGATGCAGATGAGTTTCTACAGCTGAACAGAGTTGGAGAAATTCAGCATTACATCACTTGCTCACCAATGGATGCTCTGCAGTGAATGGGTGCCGTCAGAATGAGAGTCCAAACAGCTGATAACAACATCATAATAATCCAAATGACTCAAGTTCATGTCTTGTGAGAGGAAAAGCTGCATGTTTATAAGAAACAAATCCATTATTAAGGCGTTTTAACTTTAAACCATTGCTTCTGTCCATAATCCACAATAACACTTCC
This sequence comes from Spinibarbus caldwelli, assembly GCA_039654775.1. NCBI lineage: Eukaryota > Metazoa > Chordata > Actinopteri > Cypriniformes > Cyprinidae > Spinibarbus > Spinibarbus caldwelli. Next base: position 19,915,811 of record CM077230.1, on the reverse strand, counting down.
TCTAGTGAAAAAGTCCATCTCCCGTTGTCCTCTCACATCAAAATCCACCACATATTTGTTTTGGACTGTTTTCATCCTAATCAGTGCTTGCATATTTCTCTCCTGATTCAGACGATACAAGTTTGTCACTGGAAATATTATGGATAAAGGACTCGTATTCTAGTCTGAAGCAAAGGTTTGAAGTTAAAAATGTCTTAATGATGAATTTGTTATTACAAACATGAAGATTTTCACTTCACAAGATGTTAACTGATGGACTGGAGTTGTGTGGATTATTTGTGGATTATTGTGATGTTTTCATCAGCTGTTCAGGCTCTCATTCTGACGGCACCCATTCACTGCAGAGCATCCATTGGTGAGCAAGAGATGTAATGCTGAATTTCTCCAACTCTGTTCAGCTGTAGAAACTCATCTGCATCTTGGATGGCCTGAGGGTGAGTACATTTTCAGCAAATTTTCACTTTTGTGAGAACTTTCCCTTTAAAATATTCACGCCTCCATAACGTGTCAACAGCACAGTTTTCCTGATGTGGAGAAACATATGTGGAGGATTTCTGGGTGTCTGCAGGAGCTGGAAGTGATTTTTATTGGGCACTGGTGCACAAAACATGAATTAGGGGCCGTTTTGTGTGTACAACAGCCCACTTCTGAGTTCACAGGTGTCCCGGCCACAGAATCCACCTCAGAGAATGACTCTAATTAATGGTAATGCAGCTCTCTTGGAGAGAAAGGACATGGGTGGTCCACCTCACATTACCTCAATCTGTTCCCACCAGCCACGCTGCTCCGAAAATATACAACGTTTTGGACCAGGATACTCGAGTCTGCCAAGCATCTCCCTTTAAGCCCAATTTACATTCAGGACCCCTGAAATACTCAATCCAAACTTCCGTCAAACCCAGACTTCTTCGTGGAGACCACATCTCAATCTGTTGTCAGGAACTGAATCTTAGGGAGGGGAAAATGTGATTGTTTTCTTCACAGGCCTAAATTCAAGACGCATGTTTGATTCGGGAAACCTTCCAGATCTAGACGTATGGGTTGGCTGCCAAACAGGAAGAAGAGGTTGCAGAGAGAAGGAAGAAATAAAAGCGATCTTCGATGCAATGCTTTGCCTTCTTGAGCCAAAACAAATACAATCTCATGGACCTTAATGACATGATGTCAATAGTGCGGCTCTTCAGAATGAAGACTTGAGAACATGATACGCTTTACTTTAAATAAGCATTTGAGGTTTCTGTCAGAGCCAATTGGAAAATGACTATTTTTTATTTACAAGTACATATTCCACGGCACGTTATGTTTGAAAAGAGATTCGGATCATTTAATCTGTTTGTAATGTATGTGATTAGACTCTCAGAAAAAAAAGGTACAAAAGCTGTTACTGTGGCAGTACTTTTTCAAAAGGTGCACTTTTGTACTTTTTAGATACGAATATGTACACTTTAGGTACTAATATGTACCTTTAAGGTACCAATATAGACTTTTTAGGTACAAATGTGTACTTTTTGAAAAGGTAAAGCCCCAGTGGCAGCTTGTACCTTGTTTTCTGAGAGTATATAGTTAGTTAAAATGGCCTATTAAAGGAATATACAAGGTTCGGTACAAGCTGAGCTTAATCGACATGAGACATAATGCTGATTATGACAAAAAATAATTTTGACTTGAAAAAAAAAATCCACGTTACAGTGAAGCATTTACAATGGAAGTGAATAAGGCCAATTTGTAAACGTTTTAATACTCAATACACAGTTGTGCTTCTTAATATTTTTGCTAATTCTTTGATGGATAGAAAGTTCAAATGAACAGAATTTATTTGAAATAGAAATTGTTTGTGACGTTATAAATGTCTTGACTGTCACTTTTGATCAATTTAATTGGTAGTATGTCACAATTACAAGAAATATAGTCACAACTATAGTAAATAAAGTTGCGAAAGTCGCAATCAAAAGAAATTGCATGGCAATTATGAGATTGTAATTGTAAATTTACAGGAAATAAAGCCGCAATTGAAAATAGACGTAATAGCTCTGTAATTATTTTGCTTGTTAGCATGCTAACAATAAACATAACAGTTAAAATAAATGCTAACGTTTATCCTAAAACTGAATGTAGATATCTGTGTCAGTCAATAGCACATAGCACTGTGTGCATTGCACCATTTTTTATTTTTTTTTAATTTTCAATTTAAATTTTTAAAAATACATATGCATTACAAATTTGTGGCCTTTTCAATGGAAGTGAATGGTGCCATTTTATAAACATTAAAATCACTTTTTCAGTAGTACAGCCACAAGACTTAAACAATATGCATGCTTACATGATCTTAGCATGAAAAATTGGTTACTAACCTTTTCTGTGTGACTTTATCCAATATTACAACTGTACTGCCATGACAGTGGCATAAACTCTTTAAAGACTGTAAAATATTGAGTTAAACAACTTTACAGCTCAAAGAGTTTTAACAATGTTTAAATGTAAATGCTTTTATAAAATCATAATCTTCACATTTATGCTTGTAGGGCCTCCAAAATTTTTTCTCATTCACGTCCATTGTAAGCGCCTCAGTTTTTTCTTTGGGATGTTAACTTTTTTTGTCGTAATCAACATTATGCCACAAATGCTGTCAACTTCTTTTTGAAACCATTAGGAAACAAAATTTTGCACTTCCCTACAGTGCACAAAGACTTCCATTCATAACTTACAGCTGTTAACACCTCTGGTAATGAGCAAAAGGCTCTGCCCCGAGACAAACACCAGACATTATGATGTCTCTCAACATCTCCCCTGCGTCTCAGAGGTTTACAGTAAGCGGTGTGATGCAAATCTCCCAGGACTCTCCCGTCCCAAAAAAAACTCCCAGCCAGAGACATGTTATTCTAATGGGTTAATGATCGGCTCTCAAGTTAGAGTGCCTTTAAACGCAGGGCAAACTGTATCTCTTTCTGTCTAACACACACACGCAATCAATTTACCCTGGGAAGAGTGTAGAGGGCTAATTGATGAAGATTCTTCCCTATCAAAACAGCCCACCACCATAAATGCCATTCCAGTGTGTCGCGCTGTTCAAACAGTGGCCCTGTGTTAATGGTTAGGTAGAAGTATTTGTTCTGCATTAGTCGGTACCTAAGCCGGCACAATAGCGACCCTTGATGATAGAGGAAGCAGACAAAAAGAGGATGACTAAATGGGTCTGAGTGCTACACAAAGTCTTGTCCCTCAGGAAAAGGTCAGCAAACATTTCAGCAGGTTAGACACCAATCATTCCTTAATGGCAAGACTGAGATTACGGCTTACTTTTGCTTTAATTTACTAATACGGTGCAAGACGTACTCTAATATATATACAATTATGTAATAAATGCCATTTTATTTCGCTCTAGACAAATATGATGCTTCTACAATGGTCTGTCACTAACTAGAGAACTTTTGAGGATATTTGGCTAAATGGAGTCAAACAAAACCTGGACTGGAGCTTGCAAGAAAATGGAATGGAGTGTGTTTGTTTTTTTTAATCGAAGATGCGATGACCAAATTATAACAGTAAAATAAATATTGTGTTCGGTGTTGAATGGAGTCGCTAATGCAATTCAATTAACTAAATGAAATGCCATTTATTGCTCCATACAATGGAAGTCTATGCGGCCAGTTTTTTTTTTTTTTTTTTTTTTACATTTTTAATTTAAAAGCAGAAATATAAAGCTTATAATTTTATTAAAGAACTTTTTATAGTTTGGAGTGTTATGCTGTCATTGTGATAAAGTTGTAAAATTGGATATAAATTTACCTCTAAAAATTTAAAAAGTTAATTTTTCACACTAATATCATGTTAACACACTGTATTTATGTCTTGTTGCTATAGGCTACTATTGAACCAGTAAGTAACATTTACAAATTGGCACAATTAAATTAGCGTCTGAATTTAGCTATTCGCATGAGTAGATTACATACAAAGTCAATGCAAAGATGTGGAGGGGCGCGAATTTGCATTGAGTGACGCGAACTGGGTGACGCGAAAGCACGATATATCCCTCAATCCCGTCTTCAGCACAAGATGAAAAATTTTAACTTTTTTCAATTTTCAAGAAAATTTGCAAAATTTCAAGAAAATTTGCATGACGCGTTGTATTTGCTTGTAATTGCTTCGCTTTTGCCTTACTCGCTCTAGAGTAGGCTACTCCAGGGATGTTTTTCGCATCACTCAGGCAAATGAAAACATCGCACATGCTCTCCTCCATTTTCTGATACAACCAGAATAAGCTTTTCATTGGTTGGCTTGTGCGACAATGCATCATGCGAATTTCCCGCTTGAGTTTTTCAACTTCTTTTATTTTCACAATTTTCAACTTGCATGAAAGACGCGATTGAGGCGAATATTGCTTGTTCGCAGCAAATAGTGTCGCCCAGCATGAATTCACGTCTGTTCGCATCTTTGCATTGACTTTATATGTAACCTACTGGAGCAAATAATAAAATTTGCTTTTGGTGTGCACACTCCATTACTGTAACCAAGATTTAGGCTTTTTTAAGTCAAAAGTAATTTTTAAAACAGGTTAACCAAACATCAAACATCAGGTTAACAACAAAAAACAACATAAATAATAACAAACAAATAATAGTAAAATAATATAATAAATACAAATAAAATAAAATAAAATAAAATAAAATAAAATAATAAAATAAAAATGATATATATTAACTTACATCAAAATGAATTCGTGAAGTGCCAGTTGCTTTCTTCCATGGGAAGATATTGCTTACATCCAGGACCGGAACTATCCGTTTTATAAACTCTTTTTAAAAGCAGTTTATATGTGCCTTAATAGATTCTCAATACAATCAACATGAAGTGCTAACAAGGAACCAAATAATGCACAAATGCGTGTTGCGTCCAACTCCTGAAGCCTCATAAGAGGGCACATCTTGCCACCTTCCCTGCCTGATGTATTGATCCAGGGTTGTTATGTGCAATTAGCTTTTATTAGACCTTACAGTTGACACAAGCAGATATCACTGAAAATGACAGAATGGATTTACAATATTGGCAGGTTGATAATTGCCCTTCCAGGGCTGCGCAAGTCCTTGGGAGGCAACAAAAAAGGAATATCTTAATGTTTCCCTGATGTGAATGGAGCAGACTTAAGAGGCTTCTAGTAGCTTCCTATCAGTTCTGAGTCATTAGCGGAGTGCTGGATCGGGCTATTGTGAGGGTGTGAGATGAGGCTTTCGTGCACCGTCGGCTCGGGTTTTCCGTTCTGCTCTGCTAGGCGAGGGGTGGGTGTACGGAGGGCTATTGCCCTGTGCAGGGGTCAGGTAGAGGCGACTGGGCGGACTGTCAGTGGAGCTCATTCAACTATGATTTAAAACAAACATGCTGGTGTTCAGCAAATTGAAAAGGATTTGGCCTGTTGAATTTGAGGGCTTATGAATAAATAACATTTAAAAGCTTTATTTAGTTTTAAATAAAAACATATTTAAAATAAATGTTTTTGTTTTTGTATATTTTTATATTCTATATACGTTTTTTGCATAAATATTTACTTTATTTTTGCCTTTTTTAAATTGCAAAATAGAGAGAGGACAGAAAATTATAGGGGAACATGACCGATTCGAACCTGAATTTTCCACATGTGCACCAAAGCTTAATGTATCTACTCAGAATGACTTTCAAATGTAAAAATTATTCAGATATTTGCCATGTCAAATGTAAACTACAAACAAAAAATGAATTGCGCCTAAATAAATATGAAAAAATAAGCTGAATGGGTCAGTGACACAACACAAAAGTTGTGTGTGTGTGTGTGTGTGTGTGAGCTGCTAGCAAAAAGTCAACATATTATTAAAAATTGTGAAAACTAAATATTGACAAAAATGTGAGGCCGATTCAAATCTGGATTTCTCAAATGAGCACCAAAGCACAATGTGTCAACTCAAAAAGGTTTCAAATGTGAGAATTATTAAAATATTTGCCATGTCAAACATACACCAAAAACAAAACATTAACAGAGCCTAAATAAATATGAAAAATAATAGGTAATCCCATTTAAAATCTAAAGACACTATTTTTTTTTTTTCATTTTTATTTTCTAGCAGTAAAAGAAAAAGTAAAAATATTTTTTCAAATGTGAAAACTATTTTTTACACAAATTTTCATTAAAATAGTCTTTTATTTAATTTAGTTCCAATTATTTGTTGAATTCACGACTGGGAAATGTAAGCCTGATTTGAACCCTAATTTCCCAAATGAGCACCAAAGCTCAATGTATCAGCTCAAAGTGCCTTCAGATGCAAATATTATTATAATATTCACCATGTCAAACATAAACCACAAACAAAACACGAATAGAGCGTAAATACATAAAGAAAAATAGGAAATCACATTTTTAACACTTAAAATCTAAAGACTTATGATTGATTGTAAATAAGCTGGGTAAATAACACTTGGATGTACTTTATTTAATTTAATTTACTTTAATTTATATTTTTATATATAATATTGTTAATTTTAAAAATCTATTTTATTTCGGCCACTTGCCATTGTTATCAAAAAGAAAAAAATAGAGAGGACAAAAAATGTTAACCCTGATTCGAACCCAGATTTCCCACATGAGCACCAAAGCTCAATGTGTCCGCTCAAAATGCCTTCAAATGTGTAACTAATCAAAATATTTGTTATAATTTCCACTTCCACACTTAACCTCATCCATTTTCTCTTCTGCTCATCGTCATACAATCCTCATCATCTGCTTTCGACTTTCCAAACACGTGTGTTTTCATATTCGCAACCACAGTGTTGCACATTTAAGACATCTGTCAGTTCTAATTCCACTCAAGGATCAGGATCAAACCCGATGTTGTGGTTTAGAAAGTGTCCAACCGTGTTTTGTTTCCAGCCCCACATGTGCTTTGTTTTGGTTTTCGTGGCGACCGCAAACACCTGACAGAACCGTGAACGCTATTGTTCCACGAAGCTCTTGAAAACAGAAGCATATAGGAAGCAATGAACAATGACTGTTGCTTG
>CM077230.1:19878791-19903791 GCA_039654775.1 Spinibarbus caldwelli | reverse complement strand
AAAATATTTAATATTACATAATATAGGCTAAATGGAAAACATTTAACATATAGGCCTAAATATATTTATATTTTCATGAAATGTTTGATGAAATGCAAAAATGTCGACGTGAAGGGAAGGAAACTAAAAACATGTTTTTAACCTGTGTAACAAAGTGTGTGGGTTTGTGGTGATTTTCTTCCGTATGAATGTAAATATTGCGTCTATATGTGCCAGCTGTTTTCGTTATATGTTGCCGACGTTTGTTATCATATCAGGTTTTTATGATTTTATTACAGTGTATTATTACCGTTATATCATCAAGCACAACTCACATTTAGACGATGTGCGTTAAAAAGCATTTTATCGAGAGATTCCTTAGCCTACATAGCCTATTTGTAGAAATAATTTTACATTTAAATAAAATTAACATTAAAAATATAAAATGACAAAATATTTTTGTATTTTCAAAATTATTGTATTTATAATATATATAAAATAGCCTAAAACAAGTTACAAAGCTATTTTCACTGTACACCTTTAACAAAGCATTTCCTAATTTCTTTCCATTAGTTTTTTTTTTTTTTTGCTCTCTTTTTCCATTAATTCAACTCTAAAATCTCATTTCAAGAGCATGTTGATGCCACAAAGTAGCCTAACACTACAATTAAATCGCAAATAAATTTCAAACGCCAATTTTAGAGCACGTCTTGTGTAATTTTCACCACCCTCCCTACTCAGAAATATTTTTCTAATACACACAAACACTTTGCCCTCCGGTATATCACCACATACCTCCCGGTGCTCCCGTTAACGGCGCTGCGTGTCTCGTAATGTTCAATTAGTTTAGTTTATCGGTGTTTGCCGGCGCGAGCGGAGGCGCTGATTCTCAGGCTCGATTCTGATTGGACAAACGCGTGACGCCAGCGCAGCGAACTCAGCGCTGATTGGCTGACGCGGTGTCAGTGCGGCGTAAACAAAGCAGCGAGGAGCCTTTTGAACTTCGCAGATAGAGCGACGCAGAGCGCGCGGAGGAGGGGCTCGCGCGAAGTTCCTGACAGCTCGCGCACTCCGGTTTAAAGAGCAGCATCTAAGACCACCCTAATGAACTTACACCGCGTGTGAACAACTCCTAAAAGAAGGGCAGACGTCTTGTAGGTGCACACACACTCACACACACACAGGATTTGTTTCGGACGTTTGGACGGTGTTTTTGAGAGGCTCTGGTGTTCCTCGCGCGCAGGCGGAGCGGCGCGTGCTCATCATCGGCTCAGCAGAGCTGTCATGCTGCCTAAAGTCGACTCAGAATCTCTGGGACTCGCTCGATCGCATGGGGAACAGGGGCATATGCCTAGAAACATGCAAGGTAAGCGGCACACGTGTCAGAGTAACGCTTTCATTCATGCACGCAATATTAAACCTCTCATTGTCAGATATTTTACACTCAGTGACCTTTTATGAACACCGCATGCCACAAATATAACTCACACTCGTTGTCACTGAAATTTGAAGAATGAGAAAATCATTTACTACAAAATGACCTAAACAGAAGTTTAGGATTGCAAACAAAATATTTGCGTTTACTTTTACTATAACTGACTCGCGCTTAAACATGCACTGGGTGGCCGCGTAAAGATAAATTAAGAAACAAAGTGCAATAGCAGAGCGTGAATTATTTTGAGCTGAGTGAACTCTTATAAACTCAACATGATCTGCATCACCTGCCAATAAATTTGGTCTTAGTATATACAACAGAAGGGGGAAACGAAACCACAATAATGACTATGACAGAGCGCAGCTTTACGCCAAATCTGCTGGTCCAAAATAGTTAAGACGGCATAAGCTGCACTTTTTTAAATAAAGGTTCCAAAATTGTTTTAGAAAACCATCTATGTACTGGATAAAATCTGAAGAACCAACTCAAAATATAACTTTTTAATATCCAAAGAACCATAGAGCAACTCCGCGACAAATGGTTAGGCTACTAATAAGAATAGTTTTTTTTTTACTTATTTATTTATTTTGTAAAGAACGTACATTTACAGTCGTAGAAATCTAATTTTATCTCCACGCGTTGCGAGCATTTAAGTGAGTGTATAATCGAGGAATATATTTAAACTGAAGGTAGATTCCAGTTCCAGGTGAGAGAACTTCAGCTCGTGGAATGTTGGATAGTTTGGTACGAGCTTTTTTTAAAAATTAAGAATGTCTTTTTAAATTCAAATATTTCAATTTATGTGTAGCCTATTCTAGCTATTTTACGCTGCTAGAGCACACGTGAGAAAACAATTACGAGCAGTTATAAATAACGATTATTTGTTTCAAATCAAGGAACGGCATTTTTTAGTCAATTTTAAAATGTAAATAAAAAAGAGAATTATCGACGAACTGAAAAAGCTTCAGATGTACAATGCTCTTGAAATTATTCTACCATGATACATTTTTAAAAACACTTGTTGCGTTCTGTTAACACAAATAATAACTTATGGGAGCATTAGAATAATGAGTAGGCTAATAATAAACGAAAATCCGAACATGTTCTATTTTACAACTTAAACTTTTGCTTGACAAAAGATTTGTCTGGTTCTTTTTCCTGTGGAACACAAATCCAATTCGAATGTCCTTTTTCTTCACGTGCTGTTCCAAAATACCTCGTAGCTGATGGTTCTATTTTAGAACTCTCAAACTGCATCACTTCATCAATGTTAATGCTAATTAAAAGACGAGGATGAAATAAAAATGCATATCATTTACAGAGAAAACAATAGTCTTAAATATAGGCTACAAAAGACAGATGCCACGGTGATTTATTTTGCTGGCACACAATTCTAGTGTATTAACATGTTGTTTTGCTTTTATTCGCCTCGTGGCTAAAGGTTCCACTCCAGCTCGAGACAGCAGCCTCTCTCGCGCTCCCACACCAATTTACGAGCCATCATGAATATTAACCAGATCGAAACTGAAGTTTTGCCCTGTCTGCGGCCATCCTCCACACCCGACTCGAAGCTTCGGCTATTTCCTAGAGACCCAGAACTGCATATACTTCTAGAAAATTCACTCTTAAGGCTAGGATTTTGTAAAGCTCACAATTGGTGATTCCTCGACTTTTGTTATAGACTTGTTTGCAAAACTGCAGGGCGTGCAGGGATAAGCTATCGAAGAGACAGCTAACATAAACTGTGTGTTTACACGCTTAAAAAATAAAGATCGTTGGATTGTTATGCAAAGAATCGTTCAGGAACCTTTTCGTTTGGTTTTGAGCTTCTAGTTGTTTAGAGACTCAAACAATTCCTGGTGTTTTATGTTCTTCAGTTGAGTGTCACATTAAAAATATTCTCCTACAACATCAGACCAAACCATTTTTTGCCATAATTACAAAAACATCTAAAACTCTGTAATGTAAATTGTTACTCATATTTTGATTGTGATTTTCAGCCCCCCAGTTTAAAATGATGGACTACTCCTACGACGAAGACATGGATGAAATGTGTCCAGTGTGCGGAGACAAGGTGTCCGGATATCACTACGGGTTACTGACCTGTGAGAGCTGTAAGGTGCGTAACATCAGCTGTTTTTAACCTCTCAACTGGTGGGTCCTGACCTAAAAATGGGTCTCTGGTCTGTTCTGATGATTAGACGAAAATGCAACTAACTATATAATTATGGACTGTTAGAATAGAAAATAAATAGCATTATCTGTTTTTGAAAGAAAGAAGAAAAAGTTTTCCATACCTTTTTTTGTCGACCTCAAAGGCTGTGCATCCACTCAAGTGGTATTTTGGAGAAAATTAATCCATCAATTGGCAAAATGTATAGGTTACGTGATGCCATCCTTGAAAAACATATATAAAATCTGATTTTAAGGTGTTGGGTTAACACTTGACATCCAAAACCGTTTAGGAACAACTAATCTAATATGCTCCACTTTAAAAAAAAATCAAATTCATGTGCACTTATTTATTTATTTGTGGAGTTGTTTGTGACTGGCTGTGTGTTTAGTAAATGAAGAAATGACTGTTTTTGTCAATGTCCAATTGAAATCTAGTGGTGTGTTTATTTCCGGAAACCGTCAGAGGTTTTTGAGTTCAGTCACACATGATAGTTCGTAAACCAAATGGACAGTTCAGAAAGTCCAGCGTCTTTGTTTCTCTCTCACACACACATACTGACTCACATTGTTTTTTTCCCCCAAAGGGTGTATATGGTGGTGGATTTTCTTCTTTAATTGTTAACAGCTCTCTGTAGCACAACATGAGAAAATGATTTGCCGTTTTGACGATATTTAAATATCAATATTATACTTTAAATGTCATTTAAAATTATGTTGTAGAATTCTAATGTGCTATAGGCAACCAGTATTTGCTGTTTCTTATATATTTCATTTCAATTTTGACTAGTTTTAACGATATAGTCTACATTCAAGGTTAAGCGCTTTATGAACTCCATGTTATGGTTGTGTGTGTGTGTGTGTGTGTGTGTTATTTGAGTTCTGGCCAGTATTGATCCTTTTAGTTTTAAATGGGCCGGTCTCCCTATGGTGTTGATCAAGAATAAGTTAATACCGTTCCTCGCTTGATTCTCTCCTGCCCTGAAAATGAATTCAGAACAGTTGCAGGTGGAATCTTGTAATCCTACGGCTGTAAATTATGGATATAATTTATTGGATTTTTTCAGTTGCTTTTTTGCCTCTGCCGTATGAATAATAGGATCAGAGAAGTTCAACGGGAATTTATTTGGAAGAAATTTTGATATCTGTTTGGATGTTCAATTAAAATACCGAACAAAATTTGTTAAAAGTAAACTTTCAATCCAAATGACTCCAAATCCAACTTTGATGGTTTGCAGAGCCTCTGGTTTTAATTACTTTTAGAGGAGCTCATAGAGACACGTAAAACATGTAGTATTAGTATGTCACAACGCTAAAAGCGGATCTTTACATTAGTGAGGATATCAAGCGGGTCACCTAAAGTGATCGGTATTTCGTCCACTCTCTAGTTGGCTTCTCACATTCCTCAATCTGTTTCTTTCCAGCCTGCGTTTCTGTTTGTTCATGTCAAGTGTGCGTGTGGGTGCACATGTCAGTTTTTGTGTGGGTGTGTGTTTGTGTTTATCCAAGTGAGCGTCGACTGCTGAGGGAGCGTTTCTCTGCCCGTGGCTCTACTTTTATATGTGTCTACTTGTGAGGCAGTGTGTGTAACACCTCTTTTTTTTCTGTGTGAATGGATACAAGTGTTTTTTTTGTTTTTTTTTTATGTGTGTGTGGGTTGTCTGTGGCTGAAAAGCACATTAACAAATACCGGAGGTCAAAAGTTTGACATCTTCATTCACCTCACTCTGCAGGGCTTCTTCAAGCGCACGGTGCAGAACAACAAGCGCTACACATGTATAGAGAACCAGAGCTGTCAAATAGACAAGACCCAGCGGAAACGCTGCCCCTACTGTCGCTTCCAGAAGTGCCTCACTGTCGGCATGAAACTGGAGGGTAAGAAATCTTTTTAGTTCATCTGTGCATTTCTTCCTGTAACTGAACACAGCTTTACTCACCTGAATATCGTTACAAACCCGTAGGACTTTAATTCCTCTGTGGAACACAAAAGGAGACGTTTTGAAGAATGTTCAAGCTGCTCTTTTCCGTGCAATAAAAGTGAACCACATCTGTCAAAAAAAGTAGAAAATGTGCAGAACAGATTGAAACATAAGTCATTATTTATTTTTTAGAGATTGACCGCTTTTGTCCCTATTGTATGGAAACGCGCAGCGTGAACATTCTTCAAAACATCTCTTTTTAGGTTCCACAGAAAAGAAGTGAAACAACACAAAAACAACATTTTTGAGTGAACTATCCCTTCAAATACCATCTAAGAATTTACTACACGATTTTCCTTTCCTCTTAGTATGTAGATCTACAACTGTTAATTGTTTAACTGCTGGAGGGCAGAATTTCTAGCGGTGTCATTTTATAGCTAGCTGGCTTTGATTTGCTGCCGCATGCTACCAACAGGATACGAGGCCCTCCAGCGTCCTGTCAGACCCGTCCAAAGAGATGAGCGCTTGCTAATACTCCCCACAGGCTTGTTCTGATAGTTCGTACTCCCAAGGAAAGATGGAAAATGTTAACCAAAATGGTGTTTTGAATACAAACCGCAGCAGTAAGTTTCATGCATATTGCTTGAAAACAGAATTACTGCTAAAGAAATTATAATTATTAGTATGAAACATAAGTTCGTAATTTTGTCATAAAACTTATCACAATTTTTAATAATTTGATGTTGTTTAATAGATTTGTAATAAAAAAATAAATAAATACATAAAGGAAAGCTGGCTTATTATTCAATGGTCCTGAGACCTATGAATTTTAATGATGGACCTGCAATCCATCACTTATGACATTATTTTGGCATTACATTGATGGCAATTTTATAAATAATAATAATAATAATAACTTTATAGCTTACTTATTAGTCAGGGCTCCAGTCCCATGAATTTTAGTGATGAACCTGCAATCCATTACTTATGACATAATTTTGTCATAACATTGATGGCAATTTTAATAAAAACAAAACATGTTAATAATAATAATAAAAATAATAATAATATAGATAATCTATTAGTCAAAAGTTCCAGGCTCCATGAATTTTAATGATGAACATGCAACCCATCACTTATGAAATCATTTTGTCATAAAGTTAAGGATAATTTAAAGACTTTGAAGTTGTTTAAATATTTTTTTAATAAAAAATTTTCTTTTGAAAAATTATAGTAGTGAAGGACCTGCATTAGTGATGGATTGCAGATTTAATTTGATCATAAAATTCATGATTTAATTTTATCATAAAATGTATGCCAATTTTAGGAATGTATGGGAATTTAGGATTTTAACTTTTATTTTTTTTTTAAGATTTAAATAGTAGTAGTAGTAGTAGTAATATATACTTTACCTATTTGTTGGGGGTCCCAGGCCCCGTGAATTGTAGTGATGGACCTATCGGAAATAAATGCTTCAGTTTAAATCTTTTTTTGTTTATTATCAGAAGCTTTCAGCAAACAGATTTGAGCGCAACACTCACCGTAATTGAACAAGTAGCAAAACAAAACATCCATATCAGTGTGACACAGACAAGTGGCCTTCCATGTCTCCATGGAAGCTCTATTATCAATACAGATAAGGAAAGCCTGCTGTTTTAAAGTTCTGGAAAAAGCACGGGAGAGCATGTTATGTCTTTCCGAGGAAGCCTGTAATTATCTTCTTTTATACAGTATATTAGTGGCTCAGTTACAGATTATGAAAAAGAATCCAATCTTTTTTTACCTCTATATAATCAGTACGGAGTTGAGGAAGTGAAAAGGAAGCTACATAGACCAGCCCCATGCGTTTATTCATTCCATTCGAGTCCAATGTTGTGCACAGTGGAGCGTAAAATAGTTTAGATTTCATCAAACATCTGTTATCCATATTAAGGACCTTGATGAATCTGACGATCTGGCACAGCTCTTCCGTGGATATTCAAAACATGCTCCACGTTTTGCATTGCGCACTTTGTCATTTTTGGGGGCTGATACGCGTTTGCCATCTCCCGGCCGCTGGTGGTGGCGGCAGAAAGCTGTTCCATTACTTATGCATAGGTATCATAGCTATTCATGTGTGCGCATGGAACGGCGCGCCTTCAGAGTAGAGCTCCGGCGGACATGACAAACTGTGTGTCAGCAGCCGGCCAGGGAAGGCATTCATATGCCTGTGATAGGACAGGGATTCTCACCCAAGCAACGCTTAATATTCCTGTATATTAAACACACATAAATCAGACAATAAGCAGAGCTCGAATCTGCCCAGACGGGCCCCATCTACACAAACACAGAACACGCACAAACAAACAACATCTATGGACAGCCAATTCAAGTAAATTAGATCAGGCAACTGCTTTTATTACAGAGGCAATTGCTTTCCGCAAGCCATTTGAGTAACTCACAAATTGGTTTTATAAGTCATGTACACACACAGACACAGGCTACAAACACATACAGAATAGATACACAGTTTACATGGGAAAAAAAGGGCTGTATTCAGAATAGAATACTAGCCTACTAGACACTGAATGCTAGACAATAAATACGGTATACTAGCTACTATTTTTAAAAATCTGAGTAAGCGAAACCGTATGCATTATTCCACAATAAACATTTCCAAAATCATGTTTAATAACGTAAATAAAAGTTTGTTTTGCATTTTTATAATTTTTTTGTATGCACATTCAGCAACCCAATCAAATTATGAATCAAAAATATATTTTAAAAATTGCTACTGCTATTTCAAGCTCATTCGTCACAATCGGAAGTCAAGTTGAGAGCATTGCATTGTGGGATATACGATATGCTATTCTGTGTAGTGTGCTTTTTTGCAAATGCAGTAATTAATTTTATGTATACAGAAAATGTAAACTGTGCAATTATGCATACTATATAGTGCAAAAATAGTAGAAGTAGTATGGTAGCATGCTATTTGAAACATAGCCAGAAATGCACTGAAGGTAATTCTATGTAAACAGAAAGTTTGCATAGTATGCATACCACAGTATATACTGCAACAGTAATAAGTGTAGGATTGGTAGCATACCATTTCAAACAAAGCCAGAAATGCACAAAATGTCATTCTATTCATACAGGAAATTTGCATTCTGTGCATGGTATAAGCATGCATACTATATACTGCAACAATAGTAGTAGTATGCTATTTCAAACGGCCTTAAGTTCACATAAGGTTATGCATAGAAAAAAATGTGCATACTGTGCATTCTATATACTGCAACAATAGTAGTAATTCCGAGAATTTGCATACTGTACATAGTATGCATACTATATACTTCAGCAATATTAGGATAAGTTTAGTAGTGTGATATTTTGAATACATACAACGCAAATGTAGTAGGTTATTCTATGCATACAGACAAATTGCATACTATGCATAAGTATACATACTGTATACTACAAATAATGTGTACTAAAACAATACTACTACTATTATTAACACAGCCAGAAATGCACACACAAAACCCCTCGTCTTATGCCAAAAAAAATATCTGTATGACATGCATATAAATAACCTTGTTTAATTAGACGGTGTGAGAAAAAAAAAATCTTATCAGAAGACAAAAAGGAAGAGGGGGATGGTGTCAGACAGAGTGTGTAAGCGTGCACACGCACAGATGGGGGCATGCATTCATGATCTGAGTTGCAGGTCTAATTGTGATTTCCCATAAGGGCCGACTATTAGTTTCCAGCTCATTAATTACCCTGTTGCTCAGGAATCATTAATAGTTCAACTTACCACAGTTTTTCTGATTGGATAAATTTTTAACAACCACATTAAGGGCCAAACACACACACACACACACACACACACACACACACACACAAAAAATCTCCCACTAAGTTGCTCAGGAATCATTGTTGACTGTTATGAGAGCTGTCAGCGGGATCGCAGTGGTAACACTTTGCCTCCCTCTCTCGCTGGATCAATCAGATCACACACGTAGTGACAACCACACACACAAAAACACTCACCGCTGTGACAAGGACCATTAAAATCACTCCCAAGGAAGCTGTTGGACCGAGGGTTTTCTTTTAATTGTTTTATTTTTTTAAGATCTACCGTTTGTGAGATATTAGGGCCTAACGAGCGGCGGTCAAGTCGCGAACGCGTCTACAAACGCATGCTCTATGCATATGCTGCTGTGTGTTTAACACGCTGCTGGAACCTCCAGCCATCCACCTGCCGATAACGTGGAGCATAAAAGAGAAATAATTAAGCATAAATAATTAACATGGGACCCAGCAGACGAAAGTGGAGTCTACGGCCCTGTGGCGGGGATCAGAGTCGCTTCCGGGCAATGGCACTCTCTTCATTTATTTCCCATAATGATGATCTCGTCCGCTTGACTTTGTCTCGCTTCAGTTTAATATTGAATCATTAGCACCGTTTCTCTCTAAATTGTGTCCTCTGGCGCGATTATGCTGAGTTTGCTCTAGGTCTGCCTTTGAAAAAACAGGTCACATGGGTAGCAACACAAACTAACACCACTGAATGTAAAATTCAAACATGAAATTTACACGGATTGCTTGTAGCAAATAAATAACCGGCCTATAAAAGTGTGTGGCCAGTCTTCTCTGCTGTGGTATCGATCAGTTGAAACTATTTCACTATTTAAAGGTGAAGTGTGTGAAGTTTTTGATATTAAAATACTTTTGTTTTTGTATACTTAACGAAGTAACTATAAGCAATTTGCCAGTTTCTCCTTTGAAATGTATAAACATTCTGGTGCTTTCAAAACAAAGTTTGTTTGAAAACCCTGACCAGACCAAAATAGCAATGGCTCAGCCAATTGCGTGAGTTGTGGGCGGGGCTCTCTCTTTGTTAGACCAATGACAGAACTGTCACAAAAAAATGACAAAAATCTGGTCAAAATGCTTATTTTCAAGTCTTTGTCAAGTTTCTCTTGATACAACTGATTTTCTTGATGCAAATGACAGTTAATAGTTATTTAAATTTCTTTGAATTCTACTTTAAATTTAAATTTGAATTCCAATTCTGCATCCTGTTTACTACCTAAATTCAAACTCCACTGACATACAGGAATATAATGTGTTTTTAAATGCTTTTCTCAATTCAGTTCTGCATAACACACAACCTGCAGGGAAAAAGTCCTTACTTCTACATTTCCATTTGGTGACGCTAGTGGCACAGAAATGACACACTATATCTATTATTTTAGCTTTTTTTCTAAAAAAAATAAAAAAGAAAAGAAAGTAAATTCTGTGATTTCCTCATGAACTGATACCTGACTCATTTTGTGTTTTGCCTTTTATAAGCTGTGAGAGCCGATCGAATGAGAGGAGGTCGCAACAAGTTCGGCCCCATGTACAAACGAGACCGGGCGCTCAAGCAACAGAAAAAAGCCTTGATCCGGGCCAACGGACTCAAGCTGGAGGCCATGACGCAAGTCATGCAATCCGTCCCAGCGGACCTCACCATTACCTCTGCCATTCAGAACATCCATTCAGCCTCCAAGGGGCTTCCACTGAGCCACCACCATCATCACCACCACCATCACCACCACCACAGCTCCTCCAGCGCAGGCCTGCCACCTGCAGACTTTGACCGCAGTCCCTTCGTCACCTCGCCGGTCAGCATGGCCATGCCGCCGCACGCCGGAGGACTGCAGGGCTACCAGGCATACGGTCACTTCCAGAGTCGCACCATTAAGTCAGAGTATCCCGACCCCTACACAAGCTCGCCGGAGTCCCTCATGGGCTACCCGTACGTAGAAGCCTACGCGGGCGGATCGCCACCCACCTTCCCTCACCTGGTGGTGGAGCTGCTCAAGTGTGAGCCGGACGAGCCCCAGGTGCAAGCGAAGATCCTAGCGTACCTCCAGCAAGAGCAGGCCAGCCGAGGCAAGCATGAGAAACTCAACACTTTCGGCCTCATGTGCAAGATGGCCGACCAGACACTGTTCTCCATTGTAGAATGGGCCAGGAGCAGCATCTTCTTCCGGGAACTGAAGGTACATGATGCTTTCGTTGGTTTGGTGTTGGGTGGTCAAAAACGTCAAGTGATCTAAAAGCATTTTACATTGAGTTGGGAATCAGTTGGGATGTCTGTTGGGCTACAATTCAGTATAGTAATTCTCTGAAAATACAGAATGAAGGTGTTTTATGAATAGTACTGAAAATATACTGACCCTCAGCCCATCCATGATGTAGATGATTTGGAGAAATACATCACTTGCTCACCAATGGATGCTCTGCAGTGAATGGGTCAGAATGAGAGTCCAAACAGCTAATTAAAACATCCCAGTAATCCACACGACTCCAGTCCATCAGTTAACATCTTGTGAAGCAAAAAGCTGCACGTTTGTAAGAAGCAGAGAATCCATTGGTGGGCAAGTGAAGTAATGCTAAATTTCTCCAAATCTGATCCGATGAAGAAACAAACATATCTAAGATCTTGGATGGCCTAAGGGTGAGTACATTTCTAGTGCTTTAACAACAGGTGGATCCTGATTGGCTGCCAGTGGAAAAAAGTGATTAAAACAATGTAGTTCTTCTGTTTCGCTATGGTTATAGTTGTAGGGTGGACTTTGCTATTCTCATAGTATTAGAACAATTATTAAAACTATAGTTTCAATTGGTGTGAATGGGGTTTTACTCATCAAGTACACTTAGAATAACAGAATAACGTGACGTTTTGATGAATCTCACCTATAATGTTTCCCAGCATATCGCAGTACACTAATCAAACTATTAATATGAATGAGACAAATGTTGCCATTTGACTGGACAGTTAATTAGTTCACAGTTTTCCATAAATAATGACGTCTCAAGGCTATATGTGAGGACTTTTTTTCGGGACGGCCTGAAAAATACATTATGTATTTATGTGAGTATTTCAAATGATGTATTGACACACAGTGATCTATAATTGACGGTTTACTACACCAGCCGAAGAGGCCAGTCAGGTGTCGTTCATTTTTTATTTTCACTTGTTTTAACTTTTTTTCGACAATACACATCTGTCTGACAGAAATATTGATGGGATTGAGAAGACTGTGAGGGTTTTAGTAACTCGTGCATGTCTGCCTCTGTGAAAGATTTTAGTCGTGAGCATGCTGTATTTTATCCAACCGTGACATGTTTTGATATGCCACTGGGAAATCTGACAGCACCCAATTCAAATCATTCATTTTGTGCTGTTAGAGCTACAGGCACCTTATTGTTTTCCTCTCATCACATTCAATAGCTCATGAGATGTACTAGAATTCATTTATACTGAGGATTGACCTACAGTATATATCTGGATATATATCTCATAGTATATATCTTTATTTTGATATCTGGATATGCAATTGTTTTTTCGACATATTTTGCTGGTCAAAAATGAATTATAATTCAGTTTTCATGTCTTTGTTATAAAGCTGTATGTTACGCTTTTCCCTGTGCTCTTACTTATAGAGCTTTATTATCTGTTCTCGTGCTCTTTAGCTCAAGCATTGTATTCCCATTTTCACATGGATTAGCATTTGTGTATGGCTAATTGCTGTCTGTATCATTTACCTTTAATTGTGTTTGCACTTCACCTTTCGCCGCGGTGGAGTAGCTTCCCCTTGATGTTATGACTACTTTCTCGCCCCGGCTAATTGTTTTACACAATAGTTGTTAAAAGAGACAAGGGCGTAGCTGTCGAATTTGACATTAGCAGTCGTAGCGTGGCGGTGAAGTTGTAATTAGCGCAGCTCTCATGTGCCTTCGCTAAATTGCACATTGAAGCGCTAACGGAAAAACCACAAACAAAAAAGGTAGCACTAGAAAGTCTGAACCCACTCCTGACTCTAATTAGCGAACACTCGTACAGCTATTGTTAACCATGGAGCTTTGTGATGCTGATGGAAGTTTATCCCACGTAACATTACGGTTTTAACAAGCTTCATCCATTTGAGAGCTCAAGACAAGAGCTATATATTCAGGTTTAATGGCATAGAAATGCAGTAAATGCTGCCGATGTTGCCGTGAAAGGCCTCTCCTCACATTTATTCATATTTCCTAGAATTTAGTGAGTCGTAAATTTCTCAAAAGGTGCTATGGACTAACATGCTAATAATTGAAATCAACAGTTTCATTAGCAGTGCTACGCTAGCAGATTAGTATGTTTATACAGCTGCATCTGTGTAAACAACCACTGCTAGCATATGCTAGCGTACACACCTGCTTGTAGAGAGCTCATAGATGTATGTAACCCAAAACCACCTTAGACATCAATAAATGCTTTAACTACTAGATTAATGCGAAAAAAAGTCATTTGCGAATATTCTGCGAACGAGCTAATGACAAAGTGGTGGGTAGCATATAATAAACACAAGTGAAATACAAGTGAATATAAGGCTTGTCTGGGAGGATGGTGAGTCAGCTATAAATATATCTACATTTACAGTGCTATTATTAGCCTCGTAAGAACAAAAGAATTTCTCTCGTAATAGAGCCGGGTGTGAAACGTCCGCCAAGTGTTTAAAGATTTAGTTTCCATAAGTTAGACTTCGGTTACAGCTCTCATAAATATTTGGTCATGATGGGATCTCTGAAGAGAGCTCACTATTGTGTTCAGACACATGAAAAAAAATGAGAGGAATATTCCGATGGCCATTTCTCACACTTGGGCGACATTGAAGCTGAATTTGGGAAAAGAAGACGATGTAAAAAATTAGCTTAGCTACCAATCGACCCCAGACATGACATATTTTTGTCTGTTTTAAGAGACTTTTAACCCTATTAACCCTTTAACCCTTTAATTTAAAACAGTTTATTGGACCTTTAGACAAAATATTTAAAACATCTAAAAAGTTTGTGTTTTTTGATCATATTTAATGCATCAGTCTTTTATGGCTCATATAGTATGATATAGAAGTTTATGAAAAAAAATAGATGAAATTTTGGTAGCTTGTTAAGTACATTTTTATAACAGTATAGCAGACTACTTATAAATATCAGTATCATTCTATATATTATCTACCAGAAATGTGTCTTAGTAAGATGATTTTTAAATGCTTTGTTTCATGATCAAAGCCCTGTAGTTTTTTTTTATGTAAGGATAAAACATATAATGCAATGCAATGATGATTTACTATGATCAGTAAAGATTTCACAGAAAAATACACATGAACAATGACCTGAAGGGGGGAGAAACTATCGATCTAAGAGCAATCAATAGGATTTTTTTTTAGCAGTTTTGATCATTTAGAGACCCTAGAAATTTGCATTAAAAATTTGACAAACAGTAGGCTGCATAGGGTTAATGAAAAAATGGCTTGTAAAATCATCAAAACGGTTGTAGTACCCCAGATTGCTAGCTAATAAAAACAATGTCATACAGAAGCTAATAGAATTATGGTCTAATTATGTTGGTAATTTAGAGACCATAGAAATTTGTATATCAAATATGATACAGTAGAGTTTATAGGGTTAACAAATAAAAAGCCTTGTAAAACTACATCAAAATTGCTATTGTATAGCCTTCCAGTTAGCTGACTAATAAAAAAATGATGAATAGAAGCTAAATTAATTCTAAATTAACTATGTTGATAATTTAGAAACCTTAGAAATTTGTGGACTAAATATGATACAGTAGGCTTTATATGGTTAATGAAAAAAATGGCTTGCAAAATATTCAGAATTGCTGTTGTAGTCCCCCAGATTGCTGGCTAATAAAAACTGTCATACAGAAGCTAATTTAATTATGTTGATAATTAAGAGAGCTTATAAATTTGTGTATCAAATACGATACTGTAGACTTTATAGGGTTAATAAACAAAAAGTTTATTTTTTTAAGGGTTTGTAAAACTGCATCAAAATTGATATTGTAGCCTCCCAGTTAGCTGACTAATAAAAACAATGTTGAATAGAAGCTAAATTCATTATGAATTAACTATGCTGATAATTTAGAAACCTTAGAAATTTGTGTACTAAATATGATACAGTATGCATTATAGGGTTAATGAATAAAATCACCTGTGAAACTAAATCAAAATCGTTATTTTATCCTCGCAGATAGCTTGCTAATGAAAACAATGCTGTACAGAAGCTAGCTAGTTATTCATTGCTTGTTGTACAAATGCTAAAATGCTTGCCGTATGCATCATAGCGTGTTTGTGTGTGTGTTTTTTTGAAGGTGCGTGCCAGCAGCATCCCCGTCGTCTGGCCGTCGTCTCATGCTAAGGGTGGGAGTCATGTTTAGCGGGTGGGGGGGAAACAGATGCAGGCTTCCCAGTGTTTGCACTGACAATATGAGCTGGTATGAGGCCCGTGTGCGTGCTTGTCCTCCCTGGCTCTGTCATTAGCTGCCCGGCCCATAATGTGGAGAGTGATTCACATCCATAGAGAGATCACCCTTTCATTGTGGACGGCGGGCTATTGTTTAACGGATAGGATGCGTGTACTTGGCTTTTCCTCAGCACACAATGGCATTAAAACGCACAGATTCACCACAGGCTTAATCGTTCTAGTGAGGATTCCTGCAGCTTTTCTGTCCCTGACACAATGTACTTGGGTAAACTTAATCACCGCTGATATTGTGCCACAAATGTACTGTCTTAAATTTAGTCCTCTGAGCTGATAAAAGTCAACCGTGCAAAACTTACAATACCCTGACATGTGGCGCCAATATTTATTTTTATTCTTTCACGGCTGCTCAGGGACTGTTAGCCACTTTTTTTTTCTCTCGCTCTCGACAGTGAATTGAATGACAATACCAGGCCTGCCATTAAGTAAAGCAGCACTGTATTAGGCCTTGTTCTCTAACCTGCACCCAGCCGTGAGACTCGTGCTTATTGAAAAAGCAGCTGTGTGGAGAGAGAGGACAGGAGATAGGGGACGGTCCTGTGGCACTTTCAGTGTTACAGTGTCTAGATGGTCACTATTCATTCACGCTATGTGTGACGCCACTTGGAATTTTGCATATTTTTTTATTTGTATATTTAATTATGGAATGTATAATTATATAAAAATTTACAAAATTGTGTATTGTGTAATATAATACATTTATATAATTTTATAAATAAACTATATATATATATATATATATATATATATATATATATATATATATATATATATACAGTGCCACTTGAAAGTTTGGGAACCCCTTACAGAATCTGTGAAAATGTGAGTAATTTTAACAGAGATCATACAAAATCCATGTCATTTTTTATTTAGTACTGTCCTGAGTAAGATATTTTACATAAAAGATGTTTACATATAGTCCACAAGGCAAAAAAAAAAAAACAATAGCTGAAATTATTAAAATAACCCCCATTCAAAAGTTTGTGAACCGTTGGTTCTTAATACTGTGTGTGGTTACCTGGATGATTCACGACTGTTTTTTGTTTTGTGATGGTTGTTCATGAGTCCCTTGTTTGTTCTGAACAGTTAAACTGAGCACTGTTCTTCAGAAAAATCCTCCATGTCCTGCAGATTCTTCAGGTTTCCAGCATCTTTTGCATATTTGAACCCTTTCCAGCAGTGACTGTATGATTTTGAGATCCATCTTTTCACACTGAGGACAATTGAGGGACTCAAACACAACTATTAAAAAAGGTTCAAACATTCACTGATGCTCCTGAAGGAAACACAATGCATTAAGAGCCAGCGGGTGAAAACTTTTAAAATAATAATTTTTTCCAGGTATTTCATGCTTTCAGAACATTCCCATACTGTGTGTAGTACATACTATATTCTGCCAAAATACTAGGAGACTCGTAGGAGACTTGCAGGTTTCTTTATGTTAATATTTTTTGCATGGAAAGTGTTTGTACACTTTTTCTTTAAAATAAATGCATCTTGGTTTGATTTTTTGTTAAATAATCCAATGACATTTCTGCAGTTGTAAGTGTGACCTACACTACCATTTAAAAGTTTGGGGTTAGTAAGATTTTTTTTTTTTTAATTAATAATTTTATTAAACAAAGATGCATTGAAATATTCAAAAGATAATTTATAATATTACAAAAAAATCTACTTCAAACAAATGCTGTTGTTTTGAAATTTCTATTCATCAGAGAATCCTAAAAAAAAATCATCATCATCAGTTTCCACAAAAATAAGCAGCAAAACTGTTTTCAACATTGATAATAATAAGAAGAAATGCTTCTTTTGGGAATCAAATCAGCATATTAGAATGATTTCTGAAGGATCATGTGACATTGAAGACTAGAGTAATGATGCTGAAAATTCAGCACTGCATTAAAGGAATAAATTATATTTAAAAACATATTCAAGTATAAATCACTTTTTAAGATTCTAATAATATTTCACAAAATTATTGTTCTTACAGTATTTTTGATTAAATAAATGCAGCCTTCTTTCAAAAACATGTAGTGTAAGTATCCAAATACCATTTGAGGCCACTACATATGATTGCTGTATTCATTTCAGATCGACTTTAAGAGGAATGTTTTCACCCTCCATTAATATTTTTATGCTCCGCAACACTTTTTCTCATCCTTTTCCGTTTTTGTTAATCCGCCAGTCCAATTTCAGAGGTTCAGGTCAGAGACTGTAATTTCCGTGGCCGTCGCATCTGCAGAAATTAATAAGGCGTTGCGGTCGTGATCTGTGAACTTACGCACGATTTATATCAGCCCCCACCCCAGCTTAATCTCCACATATACAACCCAGACGGGCCGCAGCGTCTCCTGCCCTCCCCGTGACTCGCAGACGGCCTGAGGTCAAGCCAGCGCGCCTCCTGACAAACAGCCTCGTGAGCGAGTGAGCCGAGATTTGTAACCGTGTCCCTGGTCCGCCGAATTTGAATTATTCCAGCCCGAGTCTGGCGTCACTTTACATCGGCGTGTGGCGTGGGGGGTTATTGTCACGAGGGGCGAGGGGAAAGGGGGGCCGAACGAGCCCCAGAAGCGGCACCAAGGGCAGGGGTGCGTGGTGAAGGACAGGGGGGGAAACAGGTGGGAGGTTAATGGCCCCTGGACCGGATCCACCAGCCGCTCAGACTTGATATATGGGCTTTGGGCCTGGTGCAGGCGTAGGCTTTCAAAGATATATTATTTCATTTGAGACGCAGCATTCTCATCCCTGCATTTGTCCACTGATAGATGATATCCACTGGCTGGATTGGAGATAGTGTGTGAGTTTTCGTAAGGCCTGTTCCTGTACATATTTTCTCTCTGGCTGTTCTCCCGTCGCTCTTTTTTTCTGCTAATTCGGTGGCAACAATGTCTGTTTGATCAGAAGAGATGGGCAGCAGGAGAATGTCCACAAAGGCCTCTTTTCATTCATAAATAATGCACAATTGGACAAAAACTCCATGTCTTGTCATGAATTCTGGAAGAATGCGGTGTTTTGGCACTTCATAAATATTGCAGCGCTGAAGTTCAGGTTTTTGCCCCCTGAAGATGCCAGGAAAATTAATAATAACACCGACGTTCAAGGTGGATCATGGGTAGGTGAATGTGAAGAGATGAATGTAAACATTTATTAATTTATACATGATTAATCATTACAAAGGTCATAATTACAAGCTCATTATTTGAGTCCGTCAATCAATAGTCGCACATTCGTGCGATTTACTTCAGCAGCAGATTTCTGGACAAGAACCATCTGCTTAGACAGGAAGAGACAGTCTGACATTTGAAGTGGCCAATCACTGATGAAGCCCATTTCTGCCTCAGAGTTAAAGACTTCAAATTTTATTTTAAACATTTTCTATTTATTACTTCGAAGCAAAAACAGACCTAAAAGTAACAAAAATAGCATCCAAAAGGGCTGATTATTTTTATTATTGTTTATTTTTCATTTATGTAGTTAATTGATTTATTATTTATTAGAATTTATTAGTCAATTTATTTATTATGATGTAATTTATTTATTATTTATTTTATTTTTATTATTTATCCTTACTGAATAAAATATTAATTTCTTTCAAAAAGAGATGCACCAATTTTCTTTTTCTTTTCTATTTTCTTTTTTTTTTTTTTTTGGAAAGAAATTTATATTTTTATTCAGTAAGAATAAATTATAAAGGAAAAGATGCCTTTATTATTTAAGACTTTTAAGCAAAAATAGACCTAAAAGTAACAAAACTATCATCCAAAAGTGCTGATTATTTTTATTGTTTATTTATTATTCACACAGTTAATTAATTTACTATTTATTATAATTTATTATTTTATTTATTATGATGTAGCTAATTTATTTAATTTATTATTTATTTAATTTTTATTTCATATTAATTTCTTTCAAAAAAGAGAGATAGAGAAAGATACTGTTTCACTCAAAGAAGTTGTTAACACTTTTTTCAGTAAGGATGAATTAAATTGATCAGAAGTGACAACAGTGACATTAATAATGTAACAAAATATCTAATTCAAATAAATCCTGTTCATTTGAACTTTCTATTTAATGTATTGAATTAAAGTCATTGAAGTTTTCCCAAAAATATTAAGCAGCACTAGTGTTTTCAACACTGATAAATAATTATATATTATGATGATAATATGAATAAATTTCTCGAGCATCAAATCAGCATATTAGAATGATTTCTGAAGAATCATGTGACACTGAAGACTGGAGTAATGATGCTGCAAATTAATTGCATTTTAAAATATATATTAAAAAAGAAAACACTTATTTTAAATGCCAATAATATTTTACAATATTACTGTTTTTAGTGTATTTTTAATCGAATATAAGACACTTATTTCAAAGTCATTAGCCTAAATCTGTTTATGAAGGGTAGTGTATCTCGTTTACTGACTTACTGAAAAATCATTTAAAACAAAAATATTTATGTTGTGCCTAGATTTTATGACATACAGTATTTTGCAAATCGTTCCCATAGTTCTTCTTCAAAAGTGTTCATTGTAGCGGTCTGGTACCTTGTAAACATGACTGATAAATCCCTAAAGCTGCGTATAAATCAGCCAATCAGATCGCAGCTCTTAAAACACGACATCCACAGCTCTCTTTCACGGGGCATTGCATACAGAGCTTCCTATATGACAGCTTCGCTCTTTCTTTCTCCCTGAAAAATGCGCCCTGCACCCTCAAGGCCTAACCGGGCGAAGGAAGGAAGTGTGTACACTTGTTAAAAGGAGAGATTTAGGGTCTGAGCTCCCCTCAGGGCCTGTGGGAGACTCCTGGGAGGCATTTGGAGCGGACGGAGAAGAGTCTGTTCATCCACTTGTTGCTTTGATGAGGGATAAAAGCCTGTCATGAACTTCTAGGTTCTGCCCAGGAGCTGATGGACTCGTACCGCTGCTTCCATTCCTCGCAAATGGGGAAAAAAGAGAGAGAAATACAGAAATGTGTTTACTTTTCTTTATCTTCGGCATTTGTAAGCACTTTGCACTCCGGAAAGGGACAAATGTTTGATATTATCTTGTAGCGATTAAGGTAAAAGCCTTTTTTATTGGCCGCACTGGATGCTTGTTAAAACCAGGATGTAGAGTGAAGCCCCAAAACACCCCAATCAGACCAAGCCGACGGCAGACAAACTGCTCCGAAGAGGCTGATTTAAGCTAACAAATCAACTCAATCAACATTTTCACCCCTTATGTACTAGTTGAAAAGTAAAAACGGCTGCACATTTGCCCTCATAACAGTAAATAGTTGCTTTATACCAAAATAGCGTCTCGTACAAGAGCCTTAATATCAGCCTTGCATTTAAACGGCACAATATCAGCATTCATGAGATGTTGCTTTAAAAAAAAATGTTTTGATTTAGTAGATGGAATTGCTATAAATCACCATAAAAAAAAAATACTTTTATTTTACAAAATATATGTAATTATATGTTATTTAAATATGTGAAATAGTTGTAATAATTGATTAAATTAATATTGTGATATAAATTGTAATATTGTTTATTTTAATATATGATACTGTTATATTAATCTTATATTAATTATATATTCACACAAAAATATACACACGTTTAAAATATAAAGTGTTTGTAACTATATATCTATATCTATATCTTTATCTATATCTATCTATCTATCTATATATATATATATATATATATATATATATATATATATATATAATTTATATAAAATGAAATGAATGCATTGATACTCAAAGTGAGTAAATGATGACACAATTTTAATTTTTTTGATGAACTCCCCTTTTTTCGTGAAATCCCTTTAAAGTTTTTTTATTTTTTATTATTATTATTTTTTTTTTATTTTTCTAAATAAGAAACTAAATCAGCCAGCAGGCGACAGTAAATGCCTTTATGATTCGTTCCAATGGTTGATTCATTCAGGAATGAAGTAAACTGCTTTCTGTATGAATGGGTCTTTGAATCATTGATTCACACGATTCGGTCAAAACGCGGATTCATTCAGAAACTAAACACTGCTCTGTTGCTCGAAGACAAGCACCAATTCTGCTGTGGCTTTAAAGGTAATATGTTCTCTGCAGAATTGAGCAAAAGCACTAATATTGTGTTAAAAATATAACACAATATCAGCTTATTATTTACTGACCTGTTGTAGGGCTGTCGCAATTCGTCGATTTTATTCAACTATTCGATTTTTAAAAATCCTCGACTTCATTTTGCTCACGTCGACTAACCGGCAAAATACCAGAAGTGGCGCATTTCACGGACGAGAATCCATAAAACACATTATTAGACTCTTTTCCAAGGCTGCACGATATATTAAACCCATTTAAAAATCATAATTAAGCATAATTGTGAATTCACAAATGCTACGATTTAATTAAATAATTATATGGGATGCAGTTCTAATACAGTATATGCGCTTTAATTATTTACATGCGTGTAGGTTAAGTACGTGCGTCTCACAGCAGCTCCGTTCACAGTAGCTCCACAGAAACTGTTATCATTTACATGTGAACTCCATCTCTGCATGCTATTGTGAGTTTGGATTTATTATAACGTGCATCTGGGAATTCAACGTGCGCCATTTCATCAGATTTGTAAGGTAAATCATTTATGAATCTACGCAAACACAGGCGAATACATTGCGGTTTCAAAATAAAAGCTCAAACCCTCACTCTGAGTTTACACGGTTTGATGTCCACATATTCATTTAATTACAGTGGCTATAGCATTTCTGTCCAAAGAAATGGACAAATATTAAAGATTAAGTGAACATTTGAATTAAATGGTGCTTGGTCAATATTAAACAAGAATTAGATCGCACAGTAATGTGTAAAAACAATCATCAGGCCGTTGAAGCCCCCTGCAGGCCTTTGTTGTAATGCGTGATCTACATTAGCTCTATTGTTTATAATACATTATGTATTTTAACAGTTTTGTTCAATAAAACCATATGATTTCTTGCTTTTGATACTTTATTTGAACTAATTATTATTGCCTCATTGCTATTATATATGTATTTTAAGTAATTTTAAAGGCTATTGTTCACTTGCATCTATTTTTATTACAACAAAAAAATTAATTATAGGGCCCTATGAAATCCGTTTTATTTCCTAATTCAGTTTTTTCCATTTTAATTTTTCTGTACTCTGTTTTAATGGTTAAATTAAATTTTATTAATCAAAAAACCTGTCTAATTAATTGAGTTTTACAGTTTTATCTTTACCAAATTCTGTTTTCCATTATTTTCTGGATTCCATTTTAATGTTTCCATTAAATTTTAATAATCAAAAGCATCTACAACTAATTGATTTTATTTAAAAAAATAAATAAATAAATTTTATTATTATTCTTTCTTTTTTTTCAGAAATACTGCACATTTACATTTTTCTCCTAAATAAATTCTGGTAAATAATATTTCTGGTAAATACTCCTTTAAAAAGTGTTTTTTGATTATAATTTTATTATTAGTAGACTAGAACACGTGGATATGTTGTCATTCTTACACTATAAATACTGAACTTTAATTTCAGTGATTTGGACTATGAGATGGACACTTGCTTCTTGCACTCCATGTTGCACTTTACTTTTGCTTTAAAAAAAGGATTTAATAGAAATTTGGATTTCATTTGGTTTAATAAAATATAGTTTAATAAAATATTCTTAAGTAAAATTCTTGATTTTTTTGTGGGAAATTAATCGTTTAGATTAATCAATTAATTGATAAATTAGTCGATAGATTAATCTAAATTAAAATAGTCGTAAGTGGCAGCCTTAAACTGTTGTATAAAATCACTTTTAAACGTGTGATATTCGGGACAAAATCAGCACTCGTGTAATACTGCTCGATATATATATATATATGTATGTATAAAACAAATTATTGTCTAGTACAATAGTATATACAAAATATCTAGAATATTCTAAAATATATTATATATAATTTTATATGTATACTTTTATATTACAAATTATTTTCTGGTACTTTTATTATATTTACAAAATATTTAGAATATTTTAAAATATATTAAATGTTTATATATATATTAGGGGTGTAACGAATTTGTATTCGTATTGAACCATTCGGTACAAGGCTTTTGGTTCGGTACGCATTACAAACCAAATGATTCGTTGGATCAATGAATTGATCAATGAAAATTTTTCAAGCATCGACTTTCAAAAACAACCTGTTTAACACAAAATATGTTTCTTCTCAATTTTTTTTTCAATATGTAGGGGCCACAAGAGAAATATTAAGGGTAGCCTATAAATTAAAACAGTTAGCTATACCGTTATCAGCATATGTTGAAGTAGATTTGTCTCTTGTCGTCTCTGAGAGAATATGCGGCATCAGATGCCGAAAGCTCTGTCATTACTCCGTCATTTTATTTTACTTTCACTTTCTGTATAGTGAATTGACTGAGAAGACGTTCACCGGCGTAACCCTTGCGCAAAGTTTGCACGTTGCTTGTGTGTGATATTCATTGGCTCGCCTTCATGGTTTAAAACAGAAATATTTCCAACATTGCAACGTAACTAATTGCCCTGCCCCCCGTATCGAAAACGTACCGAACCGAACCGTGACATCACTGTGTCGTATCGAACTGAACCGTGAATTATATATATATATATATATATATATATATATATATATATATGTGACCCTGGACCACAAAACCAGTCTTAAGTCGCTGGGGTATATTTGTAGCAATAGCCAAAAATACATTGTATGGGTCAAAATTATCAATTTTTCTTTTATGCCAAAAATCATTAGGATATTAAGTAAAGATCATGTTCCATGAAGATATTTTGTAAATTTCTTACCGTAAATGTATAAAAACATTTTTGTTTAGTAATATGCATTGCTAAGAACTTCATTTGGACAACTTTAAAGGCAATTTTCTCAATATTTTGATTTTTTTGCACCCTCAGATTCCAGATTTTCAAATAGTTGTATCTCGGCCAAATATTGTCCGATCCTAACAAACCATACATCAATGGAAAGCTTATGTATTCAGCTGTATAAATGATGTATAAATCTCAATTTTGAAAAATTGACACTTAAGACTGGTTTTGTGGTCCAAGGTCACATATACATACATACATACATATATATATATA
>CM077230.1:19701291-19876291 GCA_039654775.1 Spinibarbus caldwelli | reverse complement strand
GATAAAAATCTACCTCAGCTTATGCTTAAAACTATAGGGAGCCCTTTTACATTATAAGGTTACAATTAGGCCTAACAACTTAACCCAAACTTAAATTTAATTAAATAGATGATCAACGCTCAATGTATGCAAACATGTAAATTTCACATAATGCATTTTTTAAATTAAATTATAAATAATAAAATTTCTAGGCTATTTGTTAAAATATATTTAATTACACACTTGCTGTCATTGCATGTTTCATAACAGATTAATTTAAACATACATTAAATAATTAAGATTAACAGGTTTAGTAAAATATAATGAGTATATGGTGTAATATTTTGCGAAAAGCTCCTCTCTAGACTTAATTTCTCTAGTGAACTAACGAGCTGTGGACACTGATGACTTGCAGAGGTAAATGAAATGCTACGTGACATTTTATTTCCACGCTGTTTTGTTGATGTCTTTCTTCGGTTGTAACACTGATTCAGCAATTACATGAGGCATGAGATGTTCAGTCATGTTTATTCGCGTTAAAACTAGTAGTACTGAGGAAGGAATGATCGCGTTCACTCGCGCTCTGCTCTCCACAAGTCTGCGGCGTGTTACGGCTCAAACGCGGTAACCGGAGCTGATCGCGGCCGCTCGAGTCAATGCTTGTGTTGGGTTTATACCAGCACGTTTCTGAACCGTCCCAGAAGCAGCTCTCTGAGGCGTTTATACAGCGATCTGTCGTGCCACATCAAAGATTGTCAAAACGGTTTGATACGAATACGTGTACCATTACACCCCTATTATACCCTAATATTACTTAATTAATCCTGTTAGTCTGGTGAATGTGTGTAAATTATACAAAAGTTGAATATAAATAAATAAATGATGAAATGAATAAATAAATAAATACATACATACATACATACATACATACATAAAATTTGATCATTTTAGAAGAAAATTTCAAATGGGACTTAGAGGCTATATCACTTAATTCAAATGCATGCAAAGAAGGTTACTCCTTGATGGCAATTAAATGTATCACTGATACATAAATATTTAGAAAAGCTACTCTAAATAGGGTTTAAAATGAACGAAATGCCTGAATGTAAATATACATTGAGAGATCAGCTGTTATTTTGGGCCTCAGTAAGAGTAGATGATGCAGTTACTAATGGCGTTTGTGTTAGTACTCTTACAGACGAGAACAGACAGACGCATAAAGCCACTCTGGTAGGTGACTGCATCTCCCAGCTAAATAATACAGAAGCCCCGGCCTATACCTGGACCCATTTCCCAACAGAGCCAATCAAGAGTTATTTCCTGTTGTCTGTCAGCGTGTCACACAAAAGCCATAAATATTGACAGCCGTCGCCAATAAAGACACCCATAAATCGCAGAATTGAGGGGAAAATACAGCACGGGGGGAAATAAAATCAAATAAAAATACAGCGATCATTCTAAACGCGAGACGCCGCGCGTGAATATGTTTGTGCGTACGGTGTACAGATGGAGAAGCGTGATCGATTCGGGCTCGACGTGGCGTGCACAACTCATTGTGGATTTGGAGAGCATTATTTTCTCACTGAGTCGTGGAAAGGGGGGTTGGGGTAAAGTAGCGTAGTGTGTGGTACTTCAGAGAGCCTTCCCTCCCATGACTGCATGTATATTAGGAGTCTAATGTTCAGCTGAATAATTGATCAGGGCTGCTGTGTTTTTTTGATAATTAGTTGATAGCTTCTTAGCTTTAAGCCCTCCGATCCATTGGAAAAGACTTGTTTTTTGTACGCTTTTTTTTTTTATGTGGATTGTTTGAAACAACTGCTCAGATGGACTCGATAAATGGCCTAAGGTTTGGATAAGTTTTGTTTTTTTTCATTCTCATAACCTAATTTCATCTTTCCGTTCTCTCTGGATTGTGCTGTTCAGTTTCATTCTGAAAAGATACACAGTAAGTGTCCTTGAAGTAGAAATATAACTGCTGGCAGCTGACCATGGCACAGCAGGTGTGAATTTCTTCTTTTTTGAGATATTTTGGATTTATATATTTATTTAATTTACTCTCCCTCATGTCCCTATGCCCTTGCGATTTTCTTTCTTCTGTTGAACACAAAATGAGACATTTTGAAGAATCTTAGCTGCGATTTTCTATAATGAAAGCATTTTTTATATGGTCCATACAGCTATTGCTCTATATTATTACTCTTTTGAAGTCATATAATAGCTTTTCTTGTGGGAAACACATTGAAAATAAATTGTGATTCTCTAAAAATCTTGCCCTCCACCTCAACTTAAGAGAAACACAAGATTGTGGCATTTATTAGGAAATTTTAGGACTATTAAAGCACATTTATGCCCTTCTTGGAACTTTATGGAGTTGGTGTCAATATTCTTTCATTGTATAGAAAAGAGCTGCTCTTCAAAATATCATCTTTTGTGTTCCTCAAAAGAAAGACAGTCATACAGGTTTGTAACAACATTAGGGTGAGTAAATTATGATAAAATTTAAATTATTAGGTAAACTGAATCGTTAAAACACATAGGTTACTGAAATCCCGATTTACATTTTTATATATGCTGTCAAATGATTAATCGTGATTAATCGCATCCAAAATAAAAGTTTTTGTTTACATAATATATGAGTGTGTACTGTGTATATTTATTATATATATATATATATAAATACAAACACATGCATGTATATATTTAAGAAAAATGTGTAATATTTATATTTTAAATATATTTATATATAATATAATATAATAATATAAATATATAAATGTATATACATGTAAATATTTTCAAAAAACAGTACACATACATATATTATGTAAACGTCAATGTAAATGTCAAAATCGTTTGACAGCACTAATATATATATATATATATATATATATATATATATATATATATATATACACACACACACACACACATATATACACACACATATATATATATATATATATATATATATATATATATAAATAAAAGCATGTGATCAGCCATTGAAAAACCCATATGGGTTGAGCATTAATTAGAAGCAGCATTTATAGTCCCATTCATCTCTGTGATGTCCTGAGATGTTTGACATGTCCCACTAAACTCTGCTGAATGCCGACGTGTGTTGTTTTTATTGTGAGATGACATGATGAGGGGCTGCTGAGGGGCTCCGATCAAACTCTGGGTGTTTCACAGGTCAAGAGTCACACTCGGGAGAGTGTTAATGTGGTCACCGTGGGAACTGATCAATCTCTATTCCCCCTCTCTATCGATCAAACACCCCTCCTTCAGCCCCAGCATCAGCCAGCCACTCCACCGAGTTGCTCGGTGTCCACTTGCTAGCCTTGGACGAGTCCCAAACCTGCTCACCTGCACACTAACACATGAATTATGGGCATCTGTTTATCCCCCCTCACAGAGACACTCGGATAAAGAATACCATGAGGCCTTCACAGATTTAGCTACTACAAGGAATGCAAATGTTTTCCCAAAGATATTTTATGACATCTCTATTTACATTGCTGTCAGGCACACAGTGAAAGCCTACATAATCTATGTGTCCCATGGACACGACATCACTGGGACAAGATTACAGCATGGATAGTTCGCATTGCTGAGAGTCGGTTTCTGCATCCAGCCTTTCTTAGACTGCTGCAACACACCACATGTAACATATCTAAACATTTTGAGCACATTTTAATAATGTTGCGCCCTAAAAATGTACACAGTTTTGAAAATTCACATTTCAGATTTAAATATTTAATTTACTCTCCCTCAAGTCATTCCAAGCTCTTGTGATTTGCTTTCTTCCATTGAACACGAAATGAGAAATTTTGAAGAATCTTAGCTGCAATTTTCCATAATGAAAGCATTTTTTCGCCATTCGCCATAAACGTGGTGCATACGGCTATTGCTCTATATTACAACTCTTATCAAGTCATATAATAGCTTTTCTTGTAAAATTATTGAAAATAATTTGTGATTCACAAAAAATCTTACCCTCGCAACTTAAAGGGATAGTTCACCAAAAAATGAAAATTCTGTCATAAATTACTCACCCTCATGTCGTTCCAAACCTGTAAGACTTTTGTCCATCTTCAACACAAATTAAGATATGTTTGATGAATTCCGAGAGCTTTCTGACCCTCCCATAGACAGCAAGTGTCCTTACATGATCAAGGCTCAGAAACGCAGCAAGGAAATCGTTAAAGTAATTCATGTGACATCAGTGGTTCAACCGTAATTTTACGAAGCTACAAAAATATTTTTGTGCGCAAAGAAAACAAAAATAACTTTATTCAACAATTCGTATCCTCCGCATCAACCTATAGCGCCATTTTAGAGAGAATCACATATGTAAACAATGTAAACAACATATGTACATGGATATGTTGTTTACATTCAGATCAAAACGTAAACAGCGTAAATAACGTTCCGTTTCTGAGCCTTGAACGTGGTAGGATTCTTGCTGCCTATGGGAGGGTCAGAGAGCTCTCAGAATTCATAAAAAATATCTTAATTTATGTTCTGAAGATGAACGAAGGTCTTACAGGTTTGGAACGACATGAGGGTGAGTAATTAATGACAGAATTTTCATTTTTGGGTGAACTATCTCTTTAAGAGAAGCTCAATAATTGTGGAGTTTATTAGGAAACTTTAGGACTATTAAAGCTCTTTGATGCCCTACTTGGATTCTTTCATTGTATAGAAAAGAGCTGCTCTTAAAAACGTCTCCTTTTGTGTTCCTCAAAAAAAAAAAAAAAACAGTCACACAGGTTTGGAACAACAGGGTGAGTAAAGTATGATACAATTTTAATTTGTAGGTAAACTGTATCTATAAAACACACCAGTTACTGGAATATGGTCACCCATTTGTCCCAATTATAGATCATTAATACACATTAGTACAAATTAAAACTCGCGCAACGCTCTTTCACTAAGCTCTATCCCATATGAAGCAACATCGGACTCTAAAATAAGTCCAGAGAGAGAGTGAGATGCCAGGCAGCTCCCTCAGAGGAGCATGGGTATGAAGCAATGCGGCCGCAGCGGCTGGTGGCCACCTGCTCAAAGTCCCAGCGTGCTTATCAGACCCCCTGGCAGCAAGAGAGCAAGAGAGCAAACAGAGGCCCTGCCATGACAAACAAGCTGGGAGATTTCCACAAGATCAGTGAAAAGCGAGGCCAAATAAACCAGGCCCTTCAGTCTCCAGCATCCAAAGCACGTCAAATCAGCTCCCACGGGACGGCAAAAAAGGAAGCCAGAATGTGACACCTCAGCACAAATTGTTAGCACTTTCTCTGGGGATTCGGGGACACTTAGATTATCTCCCATGAGTGTAACTGTACATTTATAGGTTTCCAAAAACTATTAGTGTTGATAAAGAGATGAGGCACTCAACTTGTGTTACCATTTTTGCTACAGACATTAAAGATACCTTAAACTGTGCGGTTTGCTGTTGAGAGATTGATATAGTAATAGTAATATTACATTTCTTGAGGTGTCGTCAAGATAAGTGTTGTTGGGGTAATGCATTACAAGTAACACGAGTTATGTAATCAGATTACTTTTTTCAAGTAACTAGTAAAGTAACACATTACCTTCAAATTTACAATGAAATATCTGAGTTACTTTTTCAAGTAAGTAATGCCAGTTACTTTGTATTCCCATTTATTCACTGACAGCTCTCCTGTCCCTGTGTTGAGAGAAATTGGGAGTAAGTGCATAGACACCTCCTTTAGCCTGAGGCTTATTCATTTCACTTTTGGTGTGAAAGGGCCTTTACAGTTTGCCAAAAAATAAAACCTTTAGGTTTTTTGTTATTAAAAATTAATGCTGTCAAACGATTAATCATGATTAATCGCATCCAAAATAAACGTTTTTGTTTACATAATATATTAGTGTGTACTGTTTATTTATTATGTATATATAACAACAAACACATGCATGTATATATTTAAGAAAAATGTTATGTTATATATATATATATATATATATATATATATATATATATATATATACATATATATATAATAAAAAATATAATAATATAAGTATATAAATGTATATACAGGTGCATCTCAATAAATTAGAATGTCGTGGAAAAGTTCATTTATTTCAGTAATTCAACTCAAATTGTGAAACTCGTGTATTAAATAAATTCGATGCACACAGACTGAAGTAATTTAAGTCTTTGGTTCTTTTAATTGTGATGATTTTGGCTCACATTTAACAAAAACCCACCAATTCACTATCTCAACAAATTAGAATACGGTGACATGCCAATCAGCTAATCAACTCAAAACACCTGCAAAGGTTTCCTGACCCTTCAAAATGGTCTCTCAGTTTGGTTCACTAGGCTACACAATCATGGGGAAGACTGCTGATCTGACAGTTGTCCAGAAGACAATCATTGACACCCTTCACAAGGAGGGTAAGCCACAAACATTCATTGCCAAAGAAGCTGGCTGTTCACAGAGTGCTGTATCCAAGCATGTTAACAGAAAGTTGAGTGGAAGGAAAAAGTGTGGAAGAAAAAGATGCACAACCAACCGAGAGAACCGCAGCCTTATGAGGATTGTCAAGCAAAATCGATTCAAGAATTTGGGTGAACTTCACAAGGAATGGACTGAGGCTGGGGTCAAGGCATCAAGAGCCACCACACACAGACGTGTCAAGGAATTTGGCTACAGTTGTCGTATTCCTCTTGTTAAGCCACTCCTGAACAACAGACAACGTCAGAGGCGTCTTACCTGGGCTAAGAAGAAGAAGAACTGGACTGTTGTCCAGTGGTCTAAAGTCCTCTTCTCAGATGAGAGCAAGTTTTGTATTTCATTTGGAAACCAAGGTCCTAGAGTCTGGAGGAAGGGTGGAGAAGCTCATAGCCCAAGTTGCTTGAAGTCAAGCCCAAGTTGCCAGCAAACTCACCAGACCTGAATCCCATAGAGAATCTATGGAGTATTGTCAAGAGGAAAATGAGAAACAAGAGACCAAAAAATGCAGATGAGCTGAAGGCCACTGTCAAAGAAACCTGGGCTTCCATACCACCTCAGCAGTGCCACAAACTGATCACCTCCATGCCACGCTGAATTGAGGCAGTAATTAAAGCAAAAGGAGCCCCTACCAGGTATTGAGTACATATACAGTAAATGAACATACTTTCCAGAAGGCCAACAATTCACTAAAAATGTTTTTTTTTTTTTTATTGGTCTTATGAAGTATTCTAATTTGTTGAGATGAATTGGTGGGTTTTTGTTAAATGTGAGCCAAAATCATCAGAATTAAAAGAACCAAAGACTTAAACTACTTAAGTCTGTGTGCATTGAATTCACAATTTGAGTTGAATTACTGAAATAAATTAACTTTTCCACGACATTCTAATTTATTGAGATGCACCTGTACATTTAAATATTTTCAAAATATATACAGTATGTGTGTGTATTTAGTTGTCTATATTATATATTGTGTTTTTGCTATTTGTACATTGCCTATTTGTATATTTGTATATTATTCTTTTATTATCTGTGTCCTGTCCTGTTGCTGTCTTTCTGTTGCACTGTAGAGCTTCTGTCACTAAAACAAATTCCTCGTATGTGTAAGCATACCTGGCCAATAAAGCTCATTCTGATTCTGATTCTGATTATATATACATAATAAATAAACACAGTACACATACATATATCATGTAAACAAAAACTTTTATTTTGGATGCGATTAATTGCGATTAATCGTTTGATAGCACTATTAAAAAATAAATAAGCAAGCCCAACTCAGGTGAAAAAAGTAATGCCAAAGGAACGTAATGCATTACTTTCCATAAAAAGTAACTATGTAATGCAATTAGTTACTTTTTATTGAATAAAGGAATATTGTAATGCATTACTTTTTAAAGTAACTTTCCCCAACACTGCAATGCGAAATTTTGTGCTCAAAAAAACATCCATTGCCCATTGTCAGTAGTATAGAGATGTATAAAGCATCACTTACTCTTTCAAACCAAGCAGCTTTTTGTTGGTCAACATTGTGCAAAAACACAGTATATAATATTTGCACAAGCAAAATCTGAATTTTTTTTTCCCTGACATAAAACTCCTGATTCCTATTAGAATGACTGGATTTTGGACATAACATTTTGCTGAGCGATGTTAAATGTTTGCTAATTTTTTCTTATATAAACTGCCGTAAAAAAAAATCATGAACAGAAGGGAAACATCCAATATCAAATACTATTTGTCAGCCTGGCAGAAAGGAAGAGCATGTAGCAGCGTACGAACAGATGTCCACAGAAGACAACTCAAAGCTCACTGCCTGACGGCACCATTGAAGTGCACTTCAAACCTCACCTGTAGTTTCGCCGACCAGCGACGTTGATCCACATCCAAGAGGTCAAAAGATTTCGGATGGGATTTATTTTCTTTCTACCCCCTCATATCTTTTTTTTTTCTCCCTTCCTCGTATTTATGCAAATGTGATTGTGGACCGCACACTCACAGCCTGCCTTTAGTTGTAAATAAATCATTCATCTCATTCTGTTCATTAATGGGCACTCAAGGAGATTCTATTAATCTGTTCATTAGGGCACTTCAAAAACAACAAAAAATACTTATTAAAAGCAGTTCCAGCTGCGTAAGCTCGTTACTCGCGCCTTAACAATGCTTGTGGCGCTCTATCAAAACCGTGTGGGATAAAAAAAAAAGCTTGTATTTGGCAATTTGGAGTGTATTCTATTATCACTAGTCAACCCTTTCAGGCAGTGATGAATAAATATTACTTTTGGATATGCAATGAGACATATTTGCACATCATTTCATTAAAAATGGGAAAAAAAACAAACAAAAAAAAACAATTGCAAATAATCATAGCACATTCATTTGGCAATATCCTTAATGCCGTTCAACGTACCATTGAGGCAGACAGGGTCTTAGGGTCTTCTTTAGGAGTAGGATGGGGGCTCAGCAATTGATCGCTACATTGATCTAGCAATGCCTGAATGACCGTAAAGGAATTAAATTGGTTTCTTAGAGAATATGCATTTTTTATCATAAGAGAGAAAGTAAAAGCTCTGATTTTGAGAAATTTGGAAGCACAGCACATGAATAAACGCAAAAATCTGAGTTTTAGCTGTTGCACACATTATATTTCTGAGAGATGTAAGAGGAATTTGTGTATTGTGAGATTTCAGTGTAGGTTAACAGATTTGATGTTTAATCGCTTGTTATTCAGTCAAACAAAAGCTCAGATTCCTAATTTAATGCTTCTGGACTGAAATCAATAAGCGTGTTTTTATTTGGCTGACCTCCAGGTATTTTACCAGCACCTTACACCACCAGTTCATCTAGATAAACATTAACACCCGATTGCCATTTTATTTTTAGCTTGTCATGATTATACAGCTGAATTTACAATATGTGAGTCTGCCTGAGTTTATTCCTGTGATCCATGCAGAAAAAATACTAATCACATCAACTGTATGACAGTGTAAAACGTTTAAATACTGCATATTTTTCCAGGGTTGCTGGGTGGTATACACATATTATAGTTTTAATACACACGAGCACGATGTATTTCTGTGTAAACTGTTTGTAAAAAACTAAATAAAACGTTTTTGTTCTTCTTGTGTTTCATGAATGATAAACCCAAAATTGTCCAAATGATAAACCCACATTTTTTAAAATGATAAACCCAAAATTGTCAGTAATAAACAAAATTGTCAAAATGATAAACGAAAAATTACCAAAATGATAAACCCACAATAGTTAAAAATTATAAACCCACAATTGTTAAAATGATAAACCCAAAATAATCAAAATGATAAACCCAAAATTTTCAAAATGATAAACCTAAAATTGTCAAAATGATAAACCCAAAATTGTCAAAAAACGAATTCAAAATTGTCAAAATGATAAACCTAAAATTGTCAAAGTGATAAACCAAAATTATCAAAATGATAAACCCAAAATTGTCAAAATGATAAACCCAAAATTGTCTTGTATTGTAACTGATATACTGTATATTTTAACAGTGATGCTATTTTCTTTGCAAATTGTTTGTAAAATCATTCTTCATAAATTAGTCTTCATAAATTGGCTAATTCAATTAGGAATAGTTTCAATATTACTTAAAAATAGTAAAAGTAGTTTTGCGAAGCAAATTAATTTACTTATTTCATGAACAAGATCCCATAAACAAAAACTTTCGTGCATATTTGATAGCCATTGTATATTGTAACAATAAAGGCACTACTTTTTATGTAAAT
This sequence comes from Spinibarbus caldwelli, assembly GCA_039654775.1. NCBI lineage: Eukaryota > Metazoa > Chordata > Actinopteri > Cypriniformes > Cyprinidae > Spinibarbus > Spinibarbus caldwelli. Next base: position 19,866,057 of record CM077230.1, on the reverse strand, counting down.
AGTTTGTCAAAACAATTATTTTTTTCAGTAAATTGTCAAATTTTCAGAGTTAATAATATTTAAAAATAGCAAAAGTAGTTTTACAATCAATTTACACAATTCATTCTGCTAATGTTTGGCTAATGAGGCCCAATAAATGAAAACTTTTGTACGTATTTGAGTGTCAATTGTGTAAATCATACTTTCTTTGTAAATTATAAAAACATTCTGTCTTAAATAGTAATAGTAAATAGTAAATAAAATGAACAATATTTATACAATTTTACATAGAAATTTGTTCTACTTGTTTTTTTGTTTTTTGTGAAAGGCCCAATAAACACCAACCTTTGTAGGTATTTGAGATTGTTAGTAAAAAAAAAAAAAAAAAAAAAAACATTACTACATTTTTTGTATTCAATTCCATGTTAAAATTTAGAAAAATATGTAACTTTTTTTTTTATTATTTACACAGAAAAACGCAAATGCTGATCATATTTGATAGCTACTGTGTATCAAACCTACAAAGTCACTACCTCCAGTGTTAGAGGACATAGCTTGCCTGTTGTAAGTGCACTTCAGAGCCAAGTTACACATAGCTGTGACAGTGCAAAGGGAAGTGAGCTGACATGGAAACAGTGGTGGTGTCAGACGCACTTTAAAAGGTCAGAGATGCCTTCTCTGCCCATCTGACGTGTTTCTGGCAGCGGCCCCGGTCTGCAGTGTCTTCCTCTGCTTTGACTCATGGCACCCTCATCCCTGTTTGATGACCCAAAAGCGCCGGGCATCAGAGGCTCATGTGAGGGCAAGGCTTTTGATGAGAAAGCTTGTCAAAAAACAGACTAAATGACAGGTTTCTTTGTAGAATGGGCATTTTTGACTTGCATGAATTGGAACATGAGACGTGTTAACAATGCCAAATGCATATATTTGCTTCTTGCAGCCCTAGTATTTCAAACCTGGAGATTTTATGTAATTAGGCCATACAGTATCGATTGTACAGTAAAAGAGTTGATATAAGTGATGCAACGATACCAAACAAGAAGAGATTTGATTGGTTTTCTGAGGCTTTTGCTTTGCCGGATTTGGAAATCCATTCTTTGAATTGATTTCGTAGCATTTGTTATGACTATGAGAGCAGCACAAACTAGAATCGCAAGCAGTCAAAACAATCCGAACCAGATATCGATGGAGCCTCCCAAGATAGTAAGAGGCATTTCATTCACGTTATCTTTGCCTTGAGAAACCACAAGTATTATTTTCACGACGCGCTGTTCTCATGAGACTTCATAATCATTACATTTCTGTATTTTCATGACCCTTTTGTAAACTTTTCTCATGGGTGAATTGAGAATCAACATGTAGCCGTTTGAGGAATAGTCAGACGGGGACTCATTTTCACTAATTTTCCTCATTCTTGCCGACATCAGACTCAAAGAGCTCTTTTCACCTTTTGCGTTTAATAATTGACCAAGGGAGCCATGAGAACCCAAGAAGGGTGACAATGAATGCGTTGTTGGAGCCGTTCAACTCCCGTGTGAGAGTGTTTCAACGTAAGTGCACCTAACTGCGCAACGCGAATCACGCTACTTAATCATAAGGGATAAATGAAGCTGTATCACTTGACAAACAGATTAATTAACAGCGGGTGAAAAATAGTGACATTTGGTGAAGTTCACACGAGAACGACCTCTCTTGCGACCAATATTGATTTCCTACTAGCTGTCCGGACTACTAACACAGAGACACAAGTGTCAAAGGTTGAAATAACACTCAAATGACAAAAGACTGAACAACAACTTGTGTGACTGAAAAATCAAAAAGAAACATTTGTAAGCCTTTTTAATTCCATAAAGTGGCATATTTGGCATATTAAATTAGAAACAAAATTGTACAACAGAAGTTGATGTTAAATTGATTTTATCCATCTGAGATTGATCGATTGTGAAAAGTTGTTTCTACACTACTGGAATAATTTTTGGATTAATTTCTATTTTTAAATGTTTTTGAAGTCTCTTGTGCTCACCAAGGCTGTTTTTATTTGATTAAAATACAGTAAAAACAGTAAATATTGTGAAATGTTATTACAATTTAAAATAACTTTTTAATAACTCTAAATATGCTAAAAATATTGATTCAGATTAGGACAGTTGCTACAGGACAACATGATTTACCCAAAAAGGTTTGAAATCACTCAAAACTTAAAGGGATAGTTCACCCAAAAATTAAAATTGTCTCATTAATTATTAACCCTCATGTCATACCAAACCCTTAAGACCTTCATTCATCTTCGGAACACAAATTAAGATATTTATGATTAAATCAGAGAGCTTTCTGACCCTGCATAGACAGCAACGCAACTACCATGTTCAAGGCCCAGAAAGATAGTAAGGACATCGTTAAAATAGTCCATGTGACATCAGTGGTTCAACCATAATTTTACGAAGCTACGAGAATACTTTTTGTGCGCAAAGAAAACAAAGATAACAACACTATTCAATGGGGTCAGTCTCCGCCACCATTCATGTGAGTACCACAACGCACGCTCTCTGATTTCATCAAAAATATCTTAATTTGTGTTCTGAAGATGAACGAAGGTCTTATGGGTTTGGAACGACATGAGGGTGAGTAATTAATGACAGAATTTTCATTTTTGGGTGAATTATCCCTTTAACATTTTCAAAGATTATTCAGTTAATCAAGGTTAAATTCAAAACTTTGAACCATTCTGAACATGCCCACCTACTTGAAAAAGTTCTAATTTACCCAAATTACTTCTTCTTACACATTTGTTGGTCTCTCCTCAGGTTGACGACCAAATGAAGCTTCTCCAGAACTGTTGGAGTGAACTCCTCATCCTGGACCACGTTTTCCGGCAGGTGATGCACGCCAAAGAGGGCTCCATCCTCCTGGTCACGGGGCAACAGGTGAGTGTCCGCTGCAGTCTCCTACATGCCTCCCTGTAGATCTCATCAGGCCTTTTTGCCAGTGTGGATCAACATCCTTTAAAGTGCTATCGACTGCCCCAGCCACACCATTAAAAATAGATTACGCTTAGGTATAAACTAATGTGGCCAGAATAATCAATTGTACACTTCTTATCAAGTGCGTGGTGAACGAATAAATAAAATGGTTGGTTAAGCATGCACGAGTCATCGCGGTGAAGAAGGGATGAGAGACACAGAGAGAGATGGACAGGGAGGGAAAGCAGAAGATATGTATGATTTACCTCAGTCATCTCTGAGGAACATCGCTGGACGGACGCCTCAGGCTCAGCTGAAGTTTTCTGCACACGAGGACCTTTAATTCTGTCTTCGGCTCCAGCACATGCACACACACTTCCAGAAGATGTTTAAACTGCTTATAAATAAATATGCTTCTGTCCGCCTGTCAGTAAGGCTTGAGTTTAATTTTTAATTCTATGTTTTTTCCCTCCACCCTCTCCTGCTCAACAAAGTGATCTCCAACTGTAGTGACAGCTCAAACACAGGGACTCGTGAGCAGGAGAACTTTTCCAAAGAGTTCACAGCTTATCAGAGGATTATGTATCGAAACAGAAGTGAATTACAGGCGATAAATGATATGATATATATATAACATAGATATGGAGAGGTCATCTAAGGATGAGAGCAAAGTTCAAGAAATATACAATGGTGACTTTTCATGGTCGTGGCCTAGCGGTTAACACACATGCTCTGGTAAATGAGCGATGTGAGTTCGAATCCAGCTCCTGACGTGATTTCCACCAAGTCAACTAGAGGGCAGAGAAAACCCAAATTACAGTAGACACCTTTATTGTCTCAAGAACACTGTAGACCGTTATGAGATTAAAAGATGAACAAAGTCATATATTCTCTGGTAAATTATACAGCCATCAACACAAGTTCAAATCCCGCTCCTGACGCGAGTTCAACTAAAGGAAAAAGAAAACCCAAACTAAACGTCTTTATTGTCTCAAAAACATCTCAGTTGTTTCTTCTAGACAATAATGAGATTAAATGATGAACAAACTCACATGCTCTGGTAAATTATACTGCCATCAACGCGGGTTCGAATCCGGCTCCTGACGTGATTTCCACCAAGTCATATAAAGGAAAGAGAAAATGCAAATTAGACATCTTTAATGTCTCAGAACATGTCAGTTGTTTCTTCTAGACCATAATGAGACTAAATGATGAACAAACTCACATGCTCTGGTAAATTATACAGCCATCAATGCGGGTTCGAATCCAGCTCCTGATGCGATTTCCACCAAGTCACTTAAAGGACAGAGAAAACACAAATTAAGCATATTTGATGTCTCAAAACATCTCAAAAGTTTTTCAGTATTACTCAAGCATTTCTTATCAAATTCTCCCAATATCAAATTATCTGAATTGTATATACATAATTTTACAGCTCTATACTTTTTCCTATGTCATCATTTGAGACAAAGTTGATAGTTAAAAGAAACACAACTGAGAACTCCACTTTCACAGCTTTTGGTGTTGAGTCTATTTGAGTCTATCAGAAATTGATTTGTTTGGTTAGTGTGAAAGTGGTTTCTAGCCTTCTGAGCCATGAAAAAGCAACCTCTGAGCTATAAAATCTGAGAACGTTGTTAGATATCACATCTGGAGATCTGTGAGAGCTCACAGTGCTCGCTATCTTTGATTTGTCTGGATTGCGAGTGCTCTGCGTAGCGTGCCTCTATGTTTGATTAGCGAGGTCTGGCGGAGGGTTGGGGATGGGGTGGAGGAGGGCCAGACCTTGTTTGCATATTTTACCTAATGAACAGCTGGTGCTGAAAAAAAGCCTTTGGGGAGAGAGAAGGCAAAGACTCAAAGAGTTCATTACGTCCTATTATTCCAAAGCAGACTACTGACAGTCCGGCCACACAACACACTCGTGCATGAACACGGATTTATGCATAACAAACAAACGCCCCGCCAGTAATTAAAGCAATATTGTGATTCAGTAATTCAGTGTAATATAACTTCAGACTGCTGTGTAGTGCATATATATATATATATATATATATATATATATATATATATAAATAATTGTACTAATATATAATAACAATATTTATATTGACATACGTTAAAATTTAGTTACTCCAGAACACTGTCAGTGAATGCCAACTGAAGTGCCCACCATCTCTCATCTTGTTTGAGGACGTGTCATTGTCAGCAAAGCACTGTGGGGGATTAGTCCTGAAGTGCTGCGACACATGACACTACATGGGCGGCTTTCCAATATGTCACAGACCTACATCTCCTCCTCCACCCCGTCTTTTGCTGTATCTGTCTGTCTGTCTCTCACTTTGAAGGTCCCAGGCCTTTAGAAGAATCCAAATCATCATAATGATATTCATATAAGTCTCAGTATTTTGTCAAGATCAAGCATTCACTGATATGTTAGAATGAATTGGGGAATATTGCTACAAACGGTTCACTACAAGTGTTGCTCAGTCGTCACTATGGAACAAAAATGTCACAAAAAACATATTTTACAGACAATTTTTTAGGATTTTTTTTTTCACCGGAATTTTCAGTAGTGTATATTTTTAAAATACTTAAATTTATATAAATATGCATCATTTTCAAAATTTTATTTAGATTAGTATTAATGTTTGTTAAATATTTTCAGTATTTTGCATTATTATTTGTATTTTTTTAAGGGTAATCTCACTACTTTTACTTTAACTGGTTACTAATGCTTGAGGCACATGGTCAATTGGTCAAATCCCAGTTAATTGACAACTTCAGCAGCTTCATTTAGGCCTCGAAGAGATCCATGAATACAGCCGGTGAGAAATGTGCAATTCTCCAGCCAGGACTTTAAAAAATTCCACTCATCATATTGACACAATAAATAAATTCCAATCCGACTGCGTTTTTAATTGCAAATCCAGCTCAGAGGGAGCTCTCCTTACGCTTAGGAGGCCCGTAGCCTACCTTCTTCCAGAAACCCTCAAAGTCAATTATGGTAATAAATTGTCAATAAATATAAAAATTTAATATGGCCTGCTTACAGTGAGTGGCAGCTAAGGACTTGCCTCCAAGACAAATTTGCTGCTGCTGCAGATATTAAGTGCACCTGAAAGGGGAGGAGAGGGCCACGGGGGTCCCGTGCAGGGTTCGGCCCGGTAGCCTGGGGGACCTCCAGGGGCCCCCGCTCACTCGCGCCTCTCCAACCCCCACCACCCTCGTCTGGCGCGGGGCGCTGGGGTCCGAGGGTCTGGGCACCAGGGATAGAGAAACGTGCACCTCTTCCCTGCTCTGTTTGATGCTGATTATCATTCAGACCTCGGCCCAGCACACTGTCCCTGCTGTGCGGAGAGGAGCCTGGGAAGAAGAGAAAGGGAGAGAGGCGTATGAAACGTAGAGCTGCCAGAGCTGGTTACATGCTTACTTCAGACGGCGCTGAAAAACTCGAAAGGTGGTGCCAAGTGCCGTCTGGCTGATTGAACTTTTAAAGTAAAAGGACTCTGATTCAAGAAATAGAATTTTTGATGAATGAGAAACAATGCCTAAACTTTTCCAAAAACATTCCCAACAACTCTTGTTGTTCCAAAGCAAATATGAGCACATCTTCATGAAATAAACTTAGTATTTCTGTTCCAAAAGTTAATTCGTAACTCAATAATTACCTCAGATTGGTCTAACCAGTGGCACACGCTTGATCAACCAATGGAAGATGGGAAGAGTGTTCTTTCAGACCTCAAATTATTTTTGCAATCCTGCTCCTTGTACCTCTCTATACCTGAGATGTTTCAAACCTTCAGAGATCTGGCATGTTGCTTGTGGTAATACCTTTATTGTTTGTGTGTGTGAACACTCTCGCCCTTTCTCTTCAGGTGGATTACGCCCTAATTGCCTCCCAAGCCGGTGCCACACTCAACAACCTCCTGAGTCACGCGCAGGAGCTGGTGAGCAAACTACGATCCCTCCAGCTGGACCAGAGGGAGTTTGTCTGCCTCAAGTTCCTGGTGCTGTTCAGCTTGGGTGAGTACAGAGAAAGGGGTGGAGGGGTGGAGAGAAGTGGGCTATGGCCTCTGTGCATTATCCAAATCTCACTTGCTTGCTCCCAAGGTTCTTGAGGGACCTTGAGATAAGCAACAAGACCGCATTCACTTCCCCCTGTATGATAAGACCATCATTATGAATGCAACTGTCTCTCCTTTACCGGTGATGCCAGAATAGTTTGGTCGGTCAAAACTGTTATTCTCAGAAAATCATGTAGCTCAAAGATCTCGTTCACTCTTCGTCAGTCTTCATACAGTATGTCACTAAATCAATATGCATATTTCAGAAACAATCTATGAATAAAGTGCCATTTCAGTGTGATCAAAAGATTTTTCTGGGGAAAATTGCTGCAAAATAGAAATGGAAGTAGATGCCATTGTTATTTTTATTATTTTTTTTTTAGTTGTAGTTTAAACAGTGCGGTCAAAAACAGTTTCCAGATTTTTGGCATTTCCAAAATTCAATTCAAATTTCAGTTCAGATTTCCAAAATTCAAAGTTTCTGACGTACACATCAACCTGCCATGTTCTATTCTCTTAATGAATTTTCAGTTTCCATTTTTTATGTGAATCTTGGTATTTCCATCTAGCAAATTTTATGCAATATCCCAAAATTTGCGTAAAATATGTGAATGAAAACCTAGCTAATGACTGTTTAGAAGAAGACAAGTCTTAGCCTGCCATGTTTAAATCATGACAGAATTTTTATTTTTGGGTGAATTAATTATTATTTTTATTATTTATTAAATAAAATAAATGTAAATAAAAATGAATGTGATATTAAAACAGAAGACATTAGATTAGTGCATTTAAGTGCTACTTACGCTACACAAGTTCTAGCTATACTTCCAACTTGGAAACTTACAAAACCAAGGTTGCATTTTTTCTCTGTTGGAGTTAAGAAAATCAGGAGGTCATTTGCTCCAAGAGATTTTGCGTGCTTTTAGCTATAAGTAACCTTCAGTGCTTCTCTTCTGTTAGCCTGCTAGCTTTACATTGAAATGATCGGTGGTTCCATTGCTTGCAGGTCAAGGCAGCTCTTGTAGTCAATTCACAAAAGCTACAGGTCTCCACCATCAAAGACCAGCATCAAAAAACAGGACTGGCCGTCTGTTTGGCCCCATAAGAACATGAAATATAAATGCCGACCATCCGCTTCTTCATCATGAAATCAGTCACGATTGTTACGTCCTGTGGTTCCGGAAAAGAGAATATGATGTGTGTAGGGGCGTAGGTGCTTTGATCCCATCCGTTCCGTTTGCTGCGTCCCTGAACTACCTGAAACTACGAAGCAGGACATAAGCCTTTATGTCCAGCTCCCCCATCGCACCTTGAGAAGGTTCCTCACATCTTCCCAAGACCAAAGACCAGTGTTGAAAACTCCAGACCTCTCAACCTTGCTGGGTTTATGTTGATCAGCTTTGCGTAGCGGAGGTTTTTTGGTTGCAGTTTGGGGGGAATCTGGTGTAAATAATTTGGCTGAAACATCATCCATAGTAAAACTCTCACCTGAGGGGAGTGTAGCGCCCCAGGCACTGCTCCGTTCTAGCAGCTCGCCCCACCCATGCTGTGTGCCAGGCCCAGAGAGACCAAGAGACTAAGAGAACTAAGCCTAGAGATCAAAGATGGCTCTGTTTAATAGTATCCTGTGGGTGAAGGGTGGCAGGAGCTCTGTGTACATACAAGTGCACGGATGAGAAAAACACTTTGTCAGTTGCTCTTGAAAAGCCAGTCAGAGGTTAATTAAATGAAGCGTGAAAATCCCATGGTGCTTTATGAAAACCATTGGAATTATGGGAACTTATCTTCTGTCTGTCTCAACCTGCTGCTCATTCTTCAACCAATTTTGAATTGGTTTCCACAAAGAAAAATGTGGATTTTTTTGCCAAACACCAACGTTGCTACAATGTTCCTTATTAAACATTAGCAAGTACGTTCATAATTAAGGTGCGTTCTTGCATTACAGCAAATGCTTGCGCCATTAAACCAAATGGTTTAGGATTAAAAAGTCAAAACAAAAACTAAGCAAAAATCTGCAGACCAAAAGGGTCCACTTTTGTCAGTAGTGTAGCGATGTATGAAGTCACACAGAAGTCACCTTCAAACCAAGCATTTTTATGATGGTCAGCACAGCAAATTCATGTGATCAACATGAACCTGTTGCAAAATCTGTGTTGTGAAATCTTTTGCCCTCACACAAAATTTCTAATTGCATGGATTTCTATTCAGAGGACTGGATTTCACCCACGAAAAATGGCCAAATAACAGTAAAAGTTACCACACCTTACATGAACAAAATTCTGCTAATTTCGTCAAGATTGCTTTGCCACAACAGTTACATTAGATTGACTGATTGATTGATTTTTTATTTTATTTGTAAATTTAATATAATTTTTTTTATCATTTAAAAATAAATATTAATAAATGTAAAAATTACATTTACCATACTAAATTATACATTTTGATTCATTATATATATATGCACATAAACATTTGTGTTGGGACCAGTGTAGCAGCTGTTGTCGTGATACTACAATGTCATACCAAACATCTTTCATGAAGTCCGTCTTTTTTGAATGAATCCTAAAGCAGAATCAGTTATCAGGTAAATGTGCTGGTAAACCCAAGGCCACACAGACAAGGTCAACATTTGGAGGCCATGACATTAAAACATCAAATCCAGTGCATCAGCCCTCTCACATTCGTTAAATGCAGTGTCTCCGTATTGCATTTACAAATGAAGCCTGTTAACGGAAATCAAAATCGCATTTACCCACACCGTTCCACTCCCCACCGTTTTAAGTTAGTGTCTGTTCGCTCTCAACACGGCCAAACCATCGCAATTTGTCACTGTCGGGGGAGCCCAGGGGGGCTCTTTGTAAAGCTAAGTGTCAATAAAGAGGAGGAGAGACATGAGTTGACCCGGGAGCAGTCACTTGTCTCCTCGATCCCTCCGGTTTGTCGAGAGGACCGATGGCAGGCAGCCGATCACTGCTCACGCTTTTCCGCCAGCCGAAGCGTCTCTATCTTTCCCGCTGTCAGTCTCAGTGTGTTGAATAGGTGCTTTGGCTCTAGCAGGAGCTGAAGGCTTTATCAATGGTTAAATAATTACGACCAAGACATTGATTTCCTCAACAGCAGGAAAGGCACTGAAGGGTGAACAATGTTCTTGTGGAGTTTAAAGGGGGTAGAGTCGATTAAAGTGGACATTTTTGAAAAGATGCCAACATTTAATTTGGAGTCGCCTCTGTGATTGTCTCGACCCTCCATAAACACCTCAAGAATGTCTTGAGACACGTTTTACTAACTGTTTTTAACTATGCCATGCTAAAATGGTGGTAGCCGCTGAAAAATGGTTAGACATTGATACAGTTATCAAAAAACCCAACTCATGAACTCTAAGAGTCAACCAAGGTCATAGGAAAAAAATTAGGTCAAAAAGAGAGAAGGGTTACCAAAAAAAGAGAGAAATTTCTGTCATCATTTACTCACCTTCATACTTGAGTAAATTACTTTTATAACTTTCTTTATTCTGCAGAATACAAAAGAGGATATTTTGGAAAAACCCTCAAGTGTTTTTTTTTTTGCCCATACAATAAAAGTCAAAATTTCTCAAAATATCTTCTTTTGTGGTAACAAAAGCAAGAAAGTCACGTTTTGAATATAAATAAGAATATGAATGACTTTTTGGGTAAACTATGAGCGATTTTGGGTGGACGAACAGTATTAATCTTTACACAGTTATTTTGTTTCAGACTTTTTTAGTAACTCCTTTAAATTTAGTCAGTATTTCATGTCATATTAATTCATTTCAGTCAGTTTACTTTTATGCAGTCACCAAGTACCACTGCATAGAAATTTTTGTCCAAAATCCATTAATTTCAATGGAATCAGGAATTTCATGTAACGATGAAAGATTGCCCAATGCACATTTCGCATATTTTGAAAGTGACTTCTGTGCTTTGTCCATTTCGACACTATTGACAATGGACCTTTTTTACTGTGAATTTTGCTAATGTGTGCCTTAAATGCCAGATAGTGGGCAAAATAGGATTCGTTTACGAGAAATTACACCTAATAATTTTATTTATTAAACAAATGTAACCAAAATATGCAAACTGTCCTTATCGTATTTTCATCAGCTATTTTTAAATTAAAATTATCGACATAATTCGCATTTCGACTTCATTATCATCAAAATGTAGAGGACGTATAACAATTTTCCGCTCATGCACAGTAAATTTTGCAGTGTTAAAATAACTCTATAAAGAGTTAAATTTAACCCGAGTGTATTTGGTCCCACTCAGAATTGGTGATAAATTGACTCTCGTCATAGTGTTAAATTTTCAGAGTTAAATTAACATTGCTCAACACTGAATAGTGTTACCAGAGTTTAACACTAGGGGAAATTAACTCTGTTCTGTGTGACCACAATTTAACTCTGCAGGAAAATTTACTCTAATTAGTGTTAATATTTCACTTATGTAGAGTTCATTTAAATTTATAATATGAAAAATTCTCTAATTTTAAAGCCCATTTGGTGTTTTAAAAACAGAATAGAAAACAATATCAACGACGTCAAATTTAAAACATTTATTACAATGCTGTCAGGCTCAAGAAACATACACAATTTCATGCACAAAAATACATCACGTCTGCATGAAATGACAATACATCACTATATTCAGTACAGAACCTGTTGAACCACCTAGCTAAGCAGCCTTGCTCTAACCTCAGCAATACAAGGACCTTCACTTTGCCAACATCTTTGTTGTACACAGTGGTCTGAATGAAAGTGTACATCTTGTATAGAATAGTGTTATAAGTGGTGCCAAAAACAAAGTGTGCCTTAAGAAGTTTGTTCACCAAAAATTAGAATTCTCATTAATTACTCACCCTCATGTCATTCCAAACCTATAAGACTTTTGTTCATTTTCGGAACACAAATGAAGATATTTTTAATGAAATCTGGCAGACTTCTATCCTTTCATCGATAACCTATACAACTACAACTTTCAAGGCCCAGAAAGGTGTTAAAGACATCATTAAATTAACCCGTGTGACTCTGGTGATTTTAACTTCAGTTTTATTAAGCAACACAAGTTCTTTGTTTGCGGAAAGAAAAAAAATAATAATAATTTACCACTTTATGAAAATATTAATCCCTGACAAGCGTACACGAGAGCATGGCGACGGATGAGTGTTTTGTTGAAATTAAAGCAGACATTGTGAATGCATGCATAAAATTGAGGTTAAACCAGTGGAGTCACATGGATTACTTTAATAATGTTATTACTACCTTTCTGGGCCTTGAATGTGCTAGTTGTGTGGACTTTCAATGTAAGGACAGAAATCTCTCAGATTTCATTAAAATATCTTCATTGGTGTTTTGAAGATGAACGAAAGTCTTACAGGTTTGGAACGACATGAGGGTAAGTAAATGATGACAATTTTCATTTTTGGGTAAATTAACCCCATTAAACAGTTCGTCAAAGACATCAAGAGAAGAGACTGACTTGCATGGAATGGCATGCTGATCAAAATTGAAGTACTGGTGAACTGAATAATTCTTCTCAGAGCCAGTAGACAGGGCTGAGCACGTCCAGTGATGTCTTGAATATGCTCCTCAATGCTTGTTCCACTCTGAAAAAACCAAGCAAATTGGACTATCACTGATATGTTAAATAAAAAAAAAACTACAAAAAATAATAACAAAAATAATAAATAAAAACAAACCTTCTAGAAGATATCCCTACTTGAGACGTAGACACCTTTCCTGGTCTCATCTGGCCTTGACAAGACACAAACAACAAAGCATTTTAAGATCATCAACACTGGTTAAAGAATGCTATATGAAGTTAATCCTTAGTCACAGTTAATGCAACTCAGTAGCTACAAAACTGCTGTGAAAAGTGGCACAATGAGATTTCTCTTTTCATTTTGTACCTTCAAATTATATTCCTCGTTCTTTAGAAATGCCTCTCTGTATAGTTTTGATTCTCCATATCAAGTATCTGGTGCTTCTTAAAAAGACAAAAATACAGAAAAAGTGTTTTAAAATCCAAGAGAAAAATACACCACCTGTGTTTTGGGCATGTGATCAAAACATTTAAAAGTTGTCAATGCATTAAAACTAAAACTAAAACAATGTGATACTTTGCCATTTTTGAAGAAGGTACGGGAACAAAGGCACAATTCCTCTGGCATAGTTTTCGTTCACCTTCCTTGGTGCTGATGTACTGCAAAAGTAAATATATTTTTTTAAAATATAAAAATTATATATATACACACACATACACACACACACACAGTTATCATATATACACAGTTATTTATATGAAATATTACCTATTCTCTTCTTTAATGTCAGCTGTCAAAATATTGACAGTTTTTCTTGTTTCATTGAGAATTGATCAGACTAGCTTAATAATAATTAAAAAAAAAAAATATATATATATAAACAATAAAAATACTACTACAAACAATACTTAATTTTAAATACTTTAACCTTATAAAGATCAAATTAATGTTGTATTTTTAATAAGATTTATGAGTTTTCAACAGTCCCCCAAATGCATAAGTAATAAAAACTTATTGCCCACCTTTTAGCTTCATCATCTGGTCTCATTTGTTTACTGGAAGTTATTCTTCAATAATGAGTGTATCCTGCGAGTCACTGGAGTCAAAAGATGAAGACAGGGACTGATTTGACTGCACAGGAGAAGCTTGTTACTTAAAAAAAAATACGTTAAAAAATACGTTAGTTCTGCAATATGTGCTATGCCATGCCAATAACAGTCACTCCTAATAAACAGGCAACATTTAAAAATGTGTTAACATTACTTGTACCAGCACTTACATGTACCGCTCTGATCAGGCCAACTAACTGTGTATGTCTAATAACAATAACGTAAGATAGTTGTTCGTGGTACCATAATCACTGCATAAGGTTGAAATAACGAAAAACAAAGACGCGGCTGTTTTTAAATGAGACGTTCCACCTGCCCCATTGGCTTCTTCGTCGCGGAACGTACGCTAATCCCACAGCGCCATCTACATGGCTTCAATAAAGATGCAATGGCGGCGTTCGACTAATTCGTCTTCGCAGAACTTAAATTAATGCCGTTGGACACATTTAGTCTTTCGTGAGCTGAACAGTAGCAAATATAGAGTTTATATAACATTCCAACGGTTTACATAACATCATATAATTGATTGAGTTACATTCTGTATCTAACGTCGTAAGACATGTTAAGACATTTCATTCCACAACGACATAACGTGCTATGCATTGAACTTACATTCTAACATCACGCAAACCCCGGCCACAGCCCTACCTAGAAGATTTCGACCGTCCAATACATAAAAATGTGTCAGCTTATGCGCCATTGTGACGTTACATAATTGAACGTTTAAAAAACAAATTAAATGGATATACCAAAGCTAAATACAGCTGAAAATCAAATGAAGTAAGATTACTGATATCATTTAAACTTTATCATTACCACATTGAAATGAAAAAGCACATTTCTCCAACATACTGACTTGCCTATTCAATACATATTCGATATTTCCGAGTTTAAACCAATCAAATTACACAAAGTTAAAAATAACTACAACTTATGCATTAATAGTAGCACAATTATTAACCTCAAATATTAAACATATGTTTTAATAAATTAATTAAAAGAGCTTACCTTTTGGTGCAAGGCAAAAGAAAATGGCGACCAGAGAACTTTTGCTCTGGTCTTCGGGGTTGCTTGAGGGGCGGAGCTTAACAGAGTAAAGTTAACAATGCAGAATTCAACTCTGATCAACACTAGGGGGCATTTTTCACTATTTGTTGTTAAGTTAACTCCTTAAGAGTAAATGGAGAGTAACACTGCTTAATTAACACTGTCGATTTTACTGTGTGGCATCAACACTTGACTACGAGATGGGATGCATCTCAAGTCCCTGAGGCTTGGCTGTGGGGTCTCTTCCAAACATCTCTGAACAACACCGCATACAGTCACGGCACGCAGCCGTTTCCCCTTTACTCTCGCTTTAAAGGAGCAAAAAAGGCAGTTCCCACATAGGTAAGCTCTAATTAAGCCGGCCTGTCTTGTTTCCTTGATCTAAATCGATACGTCTATCCTTGTGCGAAGAGAAGGGAGATCAGTAATGCATGTGCAAAGGCTCATAACAGGTGCAAATATTCATTTCCTGAAACAGACCAAATAATTTGGAAGTCGGTTGGGATTGATTAACATTCGAGGGCTGGGACGGTTCAATATTTACGCCTTGGAGACCCCTAGCCGGGGCCAAATAATGGTGCATAAAACTGCAGCTATGTCTTAATTAAATGCAAGATAATAGGGGCAGGTTTTTCTTGTGAGCCAAGCAGTTTGGCACTGACAGGTTGTAAGTCATGTGGAAGATGTGAGGCCCAGCTCTAATCAATACACATATAAAGCAAGCGCATGTGTGTGCGGACACCCTTTGAAAACACATTGACGCGGCGATGCACATGAAGGAATTTATTTTCTGTGATTTGTGACAATGCGCGGTAGCTCTTCCCCGCTCACTCAACGCGTTCGCTTGTTGTTGTCACCAAACATGCTCATTTAGATTTCGCTCAAAAGTGCAAAACCTTCCAATCAGTCCTGAGTGCTCTGATATTTTACAAATCTGGTGGAGAGGAGGAAGTGGGCCCGTGCAATGACCCTAATATTTAAGGGTTATTTCTTTTGCCCGCTGTCCTTTCATTCCACGAGACAGAAATCAAAAGCCTCACTTCTGGCGCTTGGGCGAAAGGCTCTCTTTGAAACGGCAACCTCATTAGGAGCCTTAAGAGGCTTTCAGACTTTATCAGGCTTTAAAAGCCGCTGATATCTGTGGGCATGGCGCAATGCAGCAACGGGCTCATGCTTTTAAAGGGGAATGAAAGGATGGCACTTTACCTTTAGCCCCCTAGCTTTTGTCATGCATTCAGTCAGTTCGCCGAATTCCGGCCATTCCGCTCCGATTTCGACACTTTGCTTGTGTGTTGTGGCTGCAATTTGCTTTTATCTCTTTGCTTTTTGTTCTTTATCTGTTACTACACATTACTTTATGATTAGCTTTAAATTGCAAACAACTTTAAGTGTGATTGGCGATCGTTAGCCATTAGCGTCATTATCTGAATGTCTACAAACTCTTCAGATAAGTAAAGCGGGCAAGAATCTACATCTGTGGATTTATTCTTGATAAAGGCGAGATGAACTCTGTGTATTACTCTTGACAGATAGAGGATTTGTTTTGTGATTTTAGCGTTACACTTGAAGCTCAGTTCTATAATCTAATTTTGACCCAAATCACTGGCATTGAAATATTATTAGGCCAAGACTTTTTATTCCACAGTTTCTGCTGAATGGATTTAAGTATGGTAAAACATGGTGAACGTTACTTAGAGTTCTACACTGTACAACAGCGTTTTAGTGCCCGCATTAAAAATAAACAAAGGTAAAATTTTACAATAAATATTTAGAGAGAAATATGATTTAGTTGTTACATATCTAATATGCATGAATATATAGTTGAATTAATATAGTAAAAATTCAAAAGTAAAAATTACAAGAATAAAACCATAATATTGTAATATTTTAAAGGGAAAAAACAAAGTATTAGAAAGTTGTAGCATTATGAGATTAAACGATCACATCATCATTTTATTTTCAGAATCTTATTATTATTAGTAGTAGTAGTATTAATATTGGTCATATGTAACATGCATACATATATGTAGTTAAATTAATAATTAAAAAGTAAAAAATACAAGAATAAAGCCATAATATTATGACATTAAAATTGTAATATTTTAAGGGGGGAAAAGTATTATTTAGTATCATTTATTTTATTTAGTATCATTTTTATAATATTTATATAATATAATTTAGTATCATTTAGTATTATAATTGTTTTTAATATTTAAAATGATCTTTCATTTTTACATGTAAATGTTAGTACGTTTTAGTAATTTTATGTGCTTTTGTTGTTTGTATTAGTTTGAAATATTTCTGTTTAGCTTTAATTTATATCTATTTGAGTTTTAGTTAATCATAGTACTTCAGCTTATTTTATTTCACTTAGTTCACAAGGCAACATTACAGTTTAATTTGTATAATTCCATTTAATTTGTCTAAAAGGTTATCTTATTTAAATCATATTTATGTTTTATTCTCTATTTAAATGAACAAAGTCAATTTTTAATGGTTTTAGTTAACAATAACAACAAGTAACTGAAAGCATAATCATATTATCATTTTAAGCATTTTCTAATTGCAATTCCAAGTTCAAGACTCCATTTGGGCCTGAACATTACCAGCAAAACCTCACTGAATCCAGAACACGATTGCATCTGGCACTGAAAAAACTCATCTCAGGTGAACCGCACATCCGTATAAGTTTTCCCCACTTTCAGAAAGCGCAGACCGGCTGGATTTGCCTTCGACAAAAGCTGTGGATGAAGTGATTGAGAATACACTGAGCTATAGCTACTTGTTTTCCTTCTCCGTCTCACAACTCTTCCTCTGTCCCGTCGGATTCCTCTCTTCCTCCGCCTCTGCCAGAGCCTTATTACAAGCTGTCAGTTTATTGTAAAACATTAGGAAAGCAGAGGGACACTTGCTGTAACTGTCTTATCGATCTGGGGGATAGATTCTGTGATTTAACGCCCAAGCCTCCCATATTTCCACATTTTCAGCCTCCTATTAAAGCCTGTGCTTTCCTTTAGCTATTGACGTATCAACATTAACTGTTACAAACAAGTACAGAAAATCAATGACCAACTTTTATTACCAGCTGCATAACACGCTAGCTGGCTCACGCTCCAGTACTTAGCAGGCAGGCCGGGCCCGAAACATGCCCCGCTCATGTCAGGTGTTTCCGAAGTGATATCTGCACTGGAAATATCAATCATACGAGCTCCGGCTGCTTTCTGCCTGTTTGTGCAGATACTTGCCCCAGAACGGAGCGCTTGGGTGCCATTTTTATGATACCTGGCCTGCGATGCTACACCTTTAACAACTATCAATATCCGTAATGTTCCAGACTTTTGCATTCGATTCGGTATCTGCACCTTCAGCGATCATTCGCAGCCTTAACTAGCAATACACATATTCATTTCCAAGTATAATGAGCTTGCGCGCTATAAAATAATAATAGCTCGCTGTTTCTGTCTATCACATGAATCGAAAGGGATGCATTTGAAAAGGTACGGCGTGGCAAAAACACATCACCCTTAAAGATTTATGAGACCTGCGGTCCTGCCGGGACAAACATATACAGGCTTTGTTTTTCCGATCAATGGGTTGAAGTTCATTATTCACTCTCACCGCGGTCGTGCTTTGCGTTTTTGTGCATTGTAAAGGGGCCTTGTTGTTGTTGCCTGTGCGTATCTGAGGTTTTTCTCCTGTTTCTTCTTTCGTACATGACTTGAGGTCTCACTAGCTCATCTACGGGTGCAATGCTACCTTTTAATGTGGCAATTAAATTCTGCAATTTCTCTTGGCTTGCGTAGAGAGCCCGCTAGCCCGGGACCTTCAATCTGGCTGGGGAGACGCGAGCCGCTGCGGATGTGATAGGATGTATCTATTGATCAGGGAGCTGCCAGGTCTTATTTAAACATTGCACACAAACACAGATAAGGGCGTTACACAAGCTCTAACATAAACTCCCCCTGTCATTTCTCAATCGATTTCATAGAAAGAGTTCTGTGGCGTGGACATCTATAAAAGTGACCCGGTCACAGCACAAGGGAAACACTCAGCCCTCATGAGCACTCGGGTCAAACATACACCACACAGCTGAGCAGACGTGCCCCTTGAAAACAGTTCTGTCTGAATGGTTTGTACGCTGTTTGTGTATAAATAATATATATATATATGTATATTCAAGTTTATATGTGTATCACTATCCACAGTATGTATCAATCAATATATCAATAAATAAAAATATATAATACCAATGTATAAATAATGTATAAAATAATTTTAAATCTAAAAACTTATATGCATAATACATTAATTTATAGTCATAATAATAATGACTAGTTGACTATACATTCTTTTAAAATTAAAATATAATAATGTATTATAAATTTGAATTGTGTGCTGTCTAATATATACATATATGTATATATATATATATATATATATATATATATATATATATATATATATACAGGTGCATCTCAATAAATTAGAATGTCATGGAAAACTTCATTTATTTCAGTAATTCAACTCAAATTGTGAAACTCGTGTGTTAAATAAATTCAGTGCACACAGACTGAAGTAGTTTAAGTCTTTGGTTCTTTTAATTGTGATGATTTTGGCTCACATTTAACAAAAACCCACCAATTCACTATCTCAACAAATTAGAATACTTCATAAGACCAATAAAAAAAAAAAAACATTTTTAGTGAATTGTTGGCCTTCTGGAAAGTATGTTCATTTACTGTATATGTACTCAATACTTGGTAGGGGCTCCTTTTGCTTTAATTACTGCCTCAATTCGGCGTGGCATGGAGGTGATCAGTTTGTGGCACTGCTGAAGTGGTATGGAAGCCCAGGTTTCTTTGACAGTGGCCTTCAGCTCATCTGCATTTTTTGGTCTCTTGTTTCTCATTTTCCTCTTGACAATACCCCATAGATTCTCTGTGGGGTTCAGGTCTGGTGAGTTTGCTGGCCAGTCAAGCACACCAACACCATGGTCATTTAACCAACTTTTGGTGCTTTTGGCAGTGTGGGCAGGTGCCAAATCCTGCTGGAAAATGAAATCAGCATCTTTAAAAAGCTGGTCAGCAGAAGGAAGCATGAAGTGCTCCAAAATTTCTTGGTAAACGGGTGCAGTGACTTTGGTTTTCAAAAAACACAATGGACCAACACCAGCAGATGACATTGCACCCCAAATCATCACAGACTGTGGAAACTTAACACTGGACTTCAACTTAACACTGGAAATACAAAACTTGCTCTCATCTGAAAAGAGGACTTTAGACCACTGGGCAACAGTCCAGTTCTTCTTCTCCTTAGCCCTGGTAAGACGCCTCTGACGTTGTCTGTGGTTCAGGAGTGGCTTAACAAGAGGAATACAACAACTGTAGCCAAATTCCTTGACACGTCTGTGTGTGGTGGCTCTTGATGCCTTGACCCCAGCCTCAGTCCATTCCTTGTGAAGTTCACCCAAATTCTTGAATCGATTTTGCTTGACAATCCTCATAAGGCTGCGGTTCTCTCGGTTGGTTGTGCATCTTTTTCTTGCACACTTTTTCCTTCCACTCAACTTTCTGTTAACATGCTTGGATACAGCACTCTGTGAACAGCCAGCTTCTTTGGCAATGAATGTTTGTGGCTTACCCTCCTTGTGAAGGGTGTCAATGATTGTCTTCTGGACAACTGTCAGATCAGCAGTCTTCCCCATGATTGTGTAGCCTAGTGAATCAAACTGAGAGACCATTTTGAAGGCTCAGGAAACCTTTGCAGGTGTTTTGAGTTGATTTGCTGATTGGCATGTCACCATATTCTAATTTGTTGAGATAGTGAATTGGTGGGTTTTTGTTAAATGTGAGCCAAAATCATCACAATTAAAAGAACCAAAGACTTAAACTACTTCAGTCTGTGTGCATTGAATTTATTTAATACACGAGTTTTACAATTTGAGTTAAATTACTGAATTAAATTAACTTTTCCACGACATTCTAATTTATTGAGATGCAGCTCTATATATATGCGTGTGTGTGTGTGTGTGTGTGTGTGTGTGTGTGTGTGTGTGAGAGAGACCCTGGACCACAAAACCAGTCATAAGGGTCAATTTTTCGAAATTGAGATTTATACATCATCTGAAAGTTTAGAATAAATAAGCTTTCCATTGATATATGGTTTGTTAGGATTGGCCAATATTTGGCTTGTTCTATTTTTAGATACAACTATTTGAACATCTGGAACTTGAGGGTGCAAAAAAATCTAAATACTGAGAAAATCGCCTTTAAAGTTGTCCAAATGAAGTTCTTACCAATGCATATTACTAATCAGAAATTAAGTTTTGATATATTTACAGTAGGAACATGATCTTTACTTAATGTCCTAATGATTTTTGACATAAAAGAAAAATAAATCATTTTGACCCATACAATGTATTTTTGGCTATTGCTATAAATATACCCCAGCGACTTAAGACTGGTTTTGTGGTCCAGGGTCACACACACACACACACACACACACACACACACACACACACACACACACACATATATATATATATACATATATATATTAGAAAGCATAATGCCACAACTGACAAACTATAACCATGTAATTAGAATTAAGTATTATAATGCATATACTTCATTATAATGTAGTACTTCATTGCATGTACAAGCTAAGTACACCAAGTAAACTGACTTTTATATTAAAACTAAAAGTATTCTAATTATAAAATCGTTCTCACAGATACATCTTTTAAAGTTGTGACTTAACGGATGGCTTTGGATTGTGAATATAATGTTGCTATCAAACATCTGTTAAAATCAGTATCACAAAGACATTCACGTGTGCAGTGATCATCCGCGGGGCACGGGAGAGCAGCTAAGCCCTAAAACCGTCCCCTGTAACCGGAGCCCGCTGTTAAACGTGACGGCACAAATGAGCCGACAGGTGCTGCTACCATGTCTCTTGTTCTCCTTTTCATCCACCTCTCCTTCCTCCCCCCATCATTGTATTTAAAGCAACAAAGCCGAGGAATGCCTGCACCGCCTTCTGATTGGAAAAAGTGCCCTATCATCAGTCTTCCTGTAATGTGTCACACTACAGGGACAAATATAGAAATGAGAATTCATCTAAACATTGTCTCACTTGGGGGAGAAGGTTTAACAAGAATGGCAGGAGAGACGTGAGGTCACTAAGAGATGTGTCTGTGAACAGTGGGAATGCTGGGAAGTGTGGCCGAGTGGGGTGTTGTCTATTCCTGGTGTTTTCCATGCTTGGAGACGGACTATTATGTGTCTGGTTGCCATTTTTATGACAGTATGGACAATGCGATTGAGGACAGGAAATGATGGAGAAGAGGAGGGGCTTAACGTGTTAGAGCATGTTTAGGATGATGGAGTTACCTTCAAATGTTTGCGTCACTCATCTAGATGTGCTATTCTTCATGTTCAACTTCAAATTGTTGTTCTACCAGGACAGTAGTTGGCCTAAAAGTAAAAAGAGACAGTAAAATAAGTAGTTTATGCAAATACTTGCTATTGTGCCGCTTAAAGCACTGCTGAGAATGCAACATGTATAAAACATTTCAAAATGCAACAATAGTGCTAGATTTACATATTTGCAAAACAAAAATCGTTATATTCCGATTTTTTAAATATATTTTTCATACTCAAAAATAGACATTGTTATTATTTATTACTATTTTTCATATGTAAAATGTATTACAAGATTTTCTTGCTGCAGTTTTGTAGTATATTTTGGCATTTGCAGGATTAAATTAAATATTTTCAATTTTAAAAATATATTTCCTTACACCATGCTGTCTACAACATATATGTAGCATATATTTTGGTCTGAGAAAATCTTTTTTCTCATATGAGAACTAAATCATTCATCGTACAGCAGTTATATGAGCAATTTGGGAATTAAAAATATGCTTAATTTTATGTATTTAATCTCTGAGTGCTTCACATCTTATGATGATATTTTATTACTTTTATCCTTCTTGCCAGTAGTTAAGCTAAAGCTCCACAAATTAGCTTAGCTTTGACAGGAAGCTTACAAACACATCATGTAACGTTACCCTCGAGGTAAAGGAGACTGCATCTTCTAAGCAGAATGAATTAAACCAGAATTTACACTCACATCTATCAAAATACAGAAGCAGCTTTAGTATGCGTGTGAGAGAAAGACAAAAACTGAGAAAAAACACCATTGTTTGGGTCAACACATGCAGGATTACTTGGCTACTTTTTTTTATCCAAAGCAAACACTGTGATGGTCAAACATGAATATTATAAAAAAAATAAAATAAATAAAATAAAAATGAAAAAAGTGGTCATATAAAAGGAGGAAAAATCATGCTATGGGTTAACTGTCCTTCACTCAGGAAATATACATCCCCAGGCACTGTGTTGAATTATTAATTCAAATTTGTCAAAAAAAAAGGGGGAAGAGGGGGAAAAAAGAGAGAGATATTGATGGAGGCTTGGCTTTAATGACCTCATTAGGTGTGTGGTTTCCACTAAGGGCAGGATCTGGACTGCAGGTATAGTTTTTGGGGGATACTTGACCCCTGAATGATTTTCTGTCACTTTATTATAAACAAGAAGAGCTCAACGCGCCTCCCCATTTCTGCGCATGTAATCAACTGGCACGAAAACGTGTTGAATGCAAATATACAGATGCTCAGAGGCGATCGTGATAAGATAAAGATGGACAGGAAGGAGTCGAGAGAGTCTCAGAAACCCGTTTCTCAGAAATCCGCCTCTCAAAATTATGGTATTCCAGACACTTTTTCCAAGAAATGTGATAGATAGATAGATAGATAGATAGATAGATAGATAGATAGATAGATAGACTCAGCTAACTGTTGATGAAGCCATTTCATTTATTACCTTCCAAACACAAAGTGTTTTATCATGATCATTATCATGGGTTCAGCCCACACCCTGAACTTGTGAGCTCCTGACAGTGATTGCGCCGAAAGATAAGCAGATGTAAATATATTTTCCCTCACCTTAAGAGCAGGCAGAGTGCCTTTCAGCTAGCATTTGTAACAAGAAACGTTTGCCCCAGCTTCTCGTGTTTATTTCATCACACCTAAGGCGTTTATACCCTCCCTCCCCGCGTCAAGTGCGTGGCATCTAAACCATCCTTGGGCGACCGGGACGTCTCTACTACCTGCTCAGCGCCGCTATGACGGGCTTACATTTCTCCAATATATCTTTAATATATCCCCAACTGTACCAGTCCTGTTTAATTACCTTTCATAGCTGTCAGAGGTGACCAGGGATGAGCAGATTGAGCCCTTCACGTCCCTCCTGGCTTTACGTGGCTTTGTCAGGAAGAACAAACAAGCGATGAGCTCATTGATATGCAATGTTAAAGAGAATAAAGTTTAGATGGATCACTGTTGCGACTGATTTTGCATCCAAAAGCTCTCAAAATATTTCCAAACCACCTAAACAGAAGTAAAACACATTAAGTAAATATTATCACCAGTGACCAGGTGGACATTGGCCACAAGCAGAGCTTCAGGGGCCGGATTAGATGAAAAACAGGTGTTTGGAGGTCAGCAGAGTTCATGCACCACCCCACTTCCTGATTGGTGCGAATCTGGAAGAAGTTAATGATGAATAAAGATGAAATTTTGACATGCTTGACTGACTATATGATTACAGCATGCTGTAAAGCCAAAGGGAGGGAGATGTTTTGCCCTTTGAGACTCTTTGTACACAGTCATAAACTTTTGCAAATACACAATACTGTCCTGAATCACCCTGCTTTTAAACAATATTTGTTTCTGATTAGCTTCCAACAGGAAGTCATTCATTACACTGACATCAGCCTGCTAGAAATGTCAATGGATTTATCATTTGCCTTTCAAATTTGGTATTATGATTTAATTGCACGTTGACTAAACTATTAGCGGTGAAATTCCATATCCTTGTATATCTTTATATGCAATATGCATACTAACAAATTGTAATCAATATGCCATTACTGTAGTGAGCTGATGAACAAGTTTGCGTATGGCGAACACGGTCTTGCTATATTTGTGCATCCGTGTCAGTGTACAAATGAACCAACCTCACGAGGGCTTTGGGGGGTTGCCGGCATGAATTTCTCGTGGAATGATCTTTTTTCACTTAGAAAATCCTTTCTAATTAAAAAGCATCCCAACATATCACAAGGCGAGGGGTGGTGCTGGGGGTGTCTGCGAGTGGATATGTGAGGTCGTCTAGTCAAATGAACAATATATTCCTCAGGACCTAAGGGTTTAGAGGCAGGCTACATCCCGGCCCTAGTGCACAGTAAGGCAGTTTCATGAAAAAAAAATAAATATAAAGGGCGAAAAAGTTGATAATTAGTCCCACAGTGGCTAAATGTTGAGATAGAAAATAAGAGTGCTTACCATGCGATGCTTCAACCTGACTGGATAACTGCTGCTTGTACGTTTTCCTGCTTTTTTTGGTGTCTGTCAGCAGGGCACGATTAAGCGTATCTTGTCGTGGATAAATTAAACAAACACGTTAATTCTCTCCTCACAACCTGCCTCTCTTGCTCGGGGTGGAAGAGATCAACCCATTGTCATCGATCGGTCAACTCTTTTAACCCCTCCCTGTGCTTCGGTTTTTCATGTTCAAACGCAGCCACACAATAATTAGCAATTAAAATTGGACTTTTTTATTGTAATGTCTTTCTTTAATTAGTATGGAGAAATTAAAGAGCCACAACTTACTTGCAGAAATTTCTAATGAGAAACCATAGTAACTACACTTGGAAATTCAGCAAATCGGGTCATTCAGTTAAGAAAAATTATTCTGTAAGTTGGCACTCTGAACTTTTCCCAAACATTTAACATTTCTTGAAACTAAAACTGAAATACAGAACACACAATATATAGATAGACAAATATAGAGAGACAGACAGACAGACAGACAGATGATAGAGAGACAGACAGATGGACAGACATAATAGATAGAACAACAGACATACAGACAGACACATAGATAGATAGACAGACAGACAGACAGACAGACAGACAGATAGATAGATAGATAGATAGATAGACAGACAGACAGACAGACAGACAGAGATAGACAGACAGACAGAGATAGATAGATAAACAGTCAGACAGAGAGACAGATAGACAGACAGACAGAGAGATAGACAGACAGACAGATGGACAGACATAATAGATAGAACAACAGACATACAGACAGACACATAGATAGATAGATAGATAGATAGATAGATAGATAGATAGATAGATAGATAGACAGACAGACAGACAGACAGACAGACAGACAGACAGACAGACAGATAGATAGATAGACAGACAGAGAGTTAGATAGACAGACAGATAGATAGATAGACAGATAAACAGTCAGACAGATAGACAGACAGAGAGACAGACAGAGAGACAGAGAGACAGACAGACAGACAGAGAGATAGATAGACAGATAAACAGACAGACAGACAGATAGATAGATAGATTGACAGACAGACAGACAGAGAGATAGACAGATAAACAGTCAGACAGATAGACAGATAGACAGACAGACAGATAGACAGACAGATAGATAGATAGATAGATAGATAGATAGATAGATAGATAGATAGATAGACAGACAGACAGACAGAGAGATAGATAGACAGATAAACAGTCAGACAGATAGACAGATAGACAGACAGACAGACAGATAGACAGATAGATAGATAGATAGATAGATAGATAGATAGATAGATAGATAGATAGACAGACAGACAGACAGACAGAGAGATAGACAGATAAACAGTCAGACAGATAGACAGATAGACAGACAGACAGATAGACAGATAGATAGATAGATAGATAGATAGATTGACAGACAGACAGACAGAGAGATAGATAGACAGATAAACAGTCAGACAGATAGACAGACAGATAGAGATAGATAGATAGATAGACAGACAGACAGACAGACAGAGAGATAGATAGACAGATAAACAGTCAGACAGATAGACAGAGACAGACAGACAGACAGATAGACAGATAGATAGATAGATAGATAGATAGATAGATAGAATGACATACAGACAGAACGATAGAATGACTGATAGACAGCCAGAAAGACTGTTCAGGTTTTTCCGCCACTCTTGCTCTGTACTTGAGAGGCTTCCTTAAAACTCTCACCCTCAAAAACAGCTTGACTGACAGGTCTGTGTTTGTTTACCACTTTTCGCGAGGGCTAAAATAACCCGTCTGGAGCTGGAGATTTGTAATTGGTCATCTTCTGGTTAACCCCTCCCCCTTCCTTGTCCTGATTGTGCCTGCTGGTGTCACCCAGGGGTCAAACATCCTCACCAGCGCCATGAAGGACTCGCGGCTTGTTCTACAGACCTCATTACATTGCTGATGGAGTCACTTCCCCTACACCCCCTCTTTTTTGTGTCGGCCGAGGCAGTCTCGATTATTTTTAGGGGAAAAGAGAGCAGGCAGAGAAGTGTCAGCTGGCTCATTAGATATGGCTGGGTGGGTCCGAGTGCTTTCACAATCGTTCGGACCCCAGCAGTCTCCATTAGGAGGGACTACAGCGGGATGACCGCGCTCCCGTTCAACCCCAGGTCAAAGGAATAAATAAAAGATCACATGAGGTGGCCCCTCAAAACCTGATTAAATAGAGCCACACGCCAGGGATTCATTAGCAGCTCCTGCCGCCACAGAAGCATCTGAAACACAGGAAAACATGCAGCTCACCGCAACACATTAACACACCATAAATTAAAGACATGATGAGGAAAATGTAGAGCATAAAAATCTGATGAAAAACTAAGAGGCATTTGAGATCTTGATCTGTGGAGATCTGTTTCCCCCAAATTAATTCACTTTCTCATCAAAATCTCCAGAGATTTTAAGCATGGGATAAAAAAAATATATGTACGCTACCATTCAGAAGTTTGGAATAATTACAGTTTCTTTATGTTTTTGAAAGAAGTCTTTTATGCCCACAAAGGCTGCATTTATTTGATCAATAATACCACAATGCAGTGCAATATAATGGGCAATATTATTACCATTTAAAATAACGTAAAAATGTAATATATTCCTGTAATGCAAAACTGAATTTTCAGCATCATCATTCACAAATCATTCTAATATGCTGATTAGAAACATTTTTTTATTATTGTCAATGATTAAAACAGTTGTGCTGCTTAATTTTTTTGTGGATACCATGATACATTACAGTATCAAAAAAAAAAAAAAAAATACAATTGAATGAATACTTTTATTCAGCTAGAATGCATTAAACAGACATTTATGATGAAGATTTATATTTCAAATAAATGCTGCCTTTTTTTCGTTCATCAAAGCATCCTGAAATCCTGGTTCCTGGTTTCCACAAAAATGTGAAGTAGCAACATCTTTTCATCATTGATAATAATAATAATAACCATTATTAATAACTGAACTCCAATAATAATTGAGCAGCAAATCAGCATATTAGAATGATTTCTGAAGGATCACATGACACTGAAGACTGAAAATTCAGCTTTGGATCACAGGAATATAATACATTTTAAAATATATTCAAATAGAAAACAGTTATTTTTAAATTGCAATAATATTTCACAATATTACTGCATTTTTGCTCAAATAAGTACAGCCTTGGTGACCATATGCGACTTCAAGACTTCAAAAAAAAAATAAAAAAAAGAAGTGTATATAACCTCAACCCACATTTTAGTAAGCCCAAAATGATCTTTATCTCATCTTTCTTCAGATGTCAAGAACCTGGAGAACTTCCACCTGGTGGAGAGCGTCCAGGAACAGGTCAACGCGGCGCTGCTGGACTACGTCATGTGCAACTATCCTCAGCAAACGGACAAGTTCGGCCAGCTGCTGCTGCGACTGCCGGAGATCCGGGCCATCAGCCTGCAGGCCGAGGAGTATCTGTACTACAAACACCTGAACGGTGACGTGCCCTGTAACAATCTTCTTATAGAGATGCTGCACGCCAAACGTGCCTGAGGACCGGCGGCGAGCCTTTCGTCTCGACACATCGCACACACTGCTCCCAGCACCACCTCAGTCCAGCGTCATCACCAGACATAGCCTTCGACCGATGCGCACTCACTGCATGGGTTTGCGCTGGGCCGGACACTTTGGATTTGAGAAGCCCATTGCGAGGGTTTGGTGAAGGGCAGATGCACTTCTGGTAAAGAAATGAATGAATCCAGAGTTATAATGACCTCTAGACTGTGGATTTGTCGTAGTATTGTCGAACCATGACTGTCAGTCGTTATTTGTTGTGCGTGCAGCTGATCGAAACGTCCACCTTACACAGACTTGAGGTGGCGGGTTTTTAGATTACCGGGAAAGGACTGGGCGCTCTTTCAAGACTGGTTTGCCAGCATTGACCCAAAGTTTCCATTAGGACCTGGCCATGTGGCCTTCCTCTGTTTGTTTTAAGGCACACAAGCTGGGCCAGAGCCAGTAGGCGGAGGTAAGATGGACAACCAGCCATTGCCCACATCTGCGCCAACTAAGACTTTATTCCAACCCCTCTCTTTTCAAATGGACAGCCATTTCTTCTTCTTTGTCACTCTGAGGCTGCTTTTACCATTATTTTCTCACCAAAAGTGGAAAAGAATGAATATCAGAAAATCTATCAAGAACACATCCAGGTCGTATTTAATCTCAAAATCATAAGAAAAAAATTAGAAATTATTGATGTCTAATATTTGGACCAATAGCACAGAAAAAAACGAATAAATTATTCTGAATACTGAATAAAAAGTAATTTTGTTGGTAAATGTGCTAAATGCTGTCATGAATATAAGAATTAATAATTATTAGCAATTTTATTATTAATTTATTTTAAAAATTCAGACTGAAATTTTTTTTTTTTTTGGAGTCAAATGTGCTAAACTGTCATGACAATTAATAAAAAATATAACAATTCACAATAAAACAGAATTTTGGGAATACAATTCTAAATTGTTATTAAAGTAAGAGTTAATAATCTTTAAAAATTTTATGAGCTGAATTAAAATAATTCATATTAAAAATCATTTAATGTGCTAAACGATCATGACATAATTTTGGTTGTAAAAATGCTACATTGTGATGAAAATAAGAATGAGTAATTAGTAACAATTTTATAATTAATTTAATGAAAATAATTCATATTAAAAATCATTTTTGAGGTAAATGTGCTAAATTGCCCAGACATAAACATTTAATAGATAATTCATAATCAACTAAATTGTAAAAATGCTTAATTTTCATGGAAATAGGAATTAATAATTATTATCAATTACCAAATTAACGTGACTATAAAACTTAAATAAAAATAATTTATTTTTTGATTTGTGGGATGCATTGTGACCTGGAAATGTATTTACTAAGATTCGCCCTCAAAAACTCACAACACACTTTTTTCTATTTATTAGTGTAGATTTTTCAGCTCGGTTGGAACATTTTGCAGTTTGTTCATTAACAAATGTGAATACGAATACAGCGCAGTCTCAGAGCCAGTATGAAGAAATACCACCTCCGTCAACACAAGACCAAAGCCTGCAGAGAACAAAAGAGAAAAAAAAAACTACAACCATAACTATCAGTATTAATAATTTGTGATGTCACAGTCATGTGAGTCTTGCCTTATTTCATTTCCATGCTAGCTAACCGTGCTGATGTGAATTACGATATGTAAAATAAAAAGTACATATATATATAAAGTATTAATGTTGGAAAGAAATTGAAAAGAAATAAGAGGTGTTTACATTCATGTGGTCATGTGGGAGATAACTGTGATGCGTTCAATTGCAAAGCAATGATTTCATATAAAAACAAAACAAAATGTTCAGAAAAGATTATATTCCTCTTGTTTGCTTTCTTAGGTGTGTACAGTTTTCATCTTTCTTAACCAGTACTTAATTATGTCGTGAGACACTAAATCAGAGAGGAATCTTAATACGGAGTTTCGAAAAAAAAAAAAAAAAGAAAAAAAAAATATTTCTGTGGACATCTGTTTTTACGTTCTACGTTTGAAATGTACGTCACTGGTTAAGCTTAATTTATTGTTTTGGTTTCATCCATGTGTTCCTGCACAGTGGGGTGGGGTCATGACTAAATGTATTTGTTTACTGTAGCACATTCTTAAAAATGTAGATACAAGATGCAGTTACGGAGCTAAATGGTGATTGAGTGGTTCACATTAAATAACCATCAGTCCTGCCACTGTAAAATATCAAGAGCTGTACTGAAGTGATCCGGTGTGACTGACTGGTGCATCTTTTCTATCGTGAGATTTCACTGAATGTTTTCATGATAGTGTCTGTGTTCTATACCAAAGACAGCGTCTGTCCTTCACTTGTACTTACCTGTTTGCTTCACAATGAACAGATGAGAGTTTTGATAATTGGGGACTGCCGTTGTTTTTCCTGAACACTTCATTTGACTATTATATAAAATTGGTGTTCACGTCAACATGAAATCAAAATTGATCCAATTTACTTCCATATTTATCAGCTGGTGTCACCTAGGGCAGAAAATAACCAATATTATTCCATTACAATAAAAAGAAAAACAAAGCAAACAAAACAAAAACAGAAATGAAAGCAAACAAAAAAACAGAAATGAAAGCAAAAAAACAAAAGCAAAGGGAAGCAAAACTAAATGAAAGCAGAAAAAGTGAAAGATAAACAAAAAAACAAAACAAGCTAATGGAAGGAAAACTAAATAAAACAAGAGGAAAGGAAAACAGAAAACAAAAAGCCAAACAAAACTAAAAGCAAACTGAAGCAAAACGAAACAAAAGCAGAGAAAAGGAAAGCATAACAAAGAAAAACAAAACAAAAGCAAAGGGAAGGAAAACAAAACCAAGCAAAACAAAAGCAGTAAATTAATCAAAATTATCATTAATGTTATAAACGGTACTGTAATAAATTGCAACTGATAAGTTGTTGTTTTTTTTCTAAAAAAAAAAGAAACCTTACCATTTGCAGACATTAAGATGGTTATTTGATGACAAACTTGGCCTTCAGCCTTCATTTACCTATGAAAAATCTCCTTAAAAGTATCTACTTGTGTTTCAGAAGAGGAGTAATTTCCCAAAATTCACTGCATACTCACATTCAGCTCTATTTTTACGGCCACTATTCAATACCAAATGCACTGCCACAATTTTTCTGATGAAATTACCTGCTTTATGTGGAAAGATGTCAAAGTATAGAAGTAAATTGGTTCGCAAATGTCATTTCGTGTTGACTGTAAAAGATCAAAGTATCGCCCACGCAGTAAAAAACTGTTAAGGTGACTGTTGTATCACACCTGAAATGAAATGTGTTGATTTAAAAAGCAGTGAAAATGGCCACCATGGTGACTAATCCCAATCATCAGACGATTTTTTTAAACACACATGATGTTACACACCTTAACAATGTAAATGATTTCAGACAAAAATGCTGTAGAAAGTATTTTGTATGAGCACAACTGCTTTAATCAACATTCGCTGCATGGCATCTATGCCCCCATTTGTACATAAGGCCACTTCTTTATGGCTTCTAGGGAATTTGGTTTGTATTTGCTTCGTTTTGTGACTCTACTGTGTTGTGTGTTGATCAGACCGACAATCTTAAGAAATCCAGTGCCCCTCGATCCCATTTTGTTCCCCACCACCGGGAGTCCTGCAGCTGCTTTGGATGTCTGCTTACCTGCCTGAATGTTTGGATTGGGATTCTCTTGTTTATGCGCCGGAAGCCACAGTCAGACCCGCATCTCTGATGTCACCTCTTGCCATAAAGAGTTTCCATACAAGCTCTTGGAATCTTTCCATCATATTTTAATAAATGACTATTATGCCAAAAGTTGTTGTTTTATTTCTATTTCTGGCATCGATGATCATTGAACAAGTTTCACCCTACTAATCATACAAACATGAATACTTGATACAGATTCAAGAATAGGAAAATGGCTTCATATTTCAAGATTTCAAGATTAAACTGCCTATTATTTACAGCAAGGATTAATAATAGCTTATTCAAGATGAAACCTGTACAAAATAGAGTAAATCTTCAAAAAAACATTCAAAGTAGTAAGACACAAATAAACACATTGTAGTTTACGTCAAGATAAATTACAAATCATATAGAAACATTAAAGGGATAGTTCATCCAAAAATGAAAATTCTATCATTTACTCACCCTGAAGTTGAAACCAAAAAGATATTTTGAAGAGTGTTGGTAATCAAACGGTTGACAGTAGCCATTGACTTCCATAGCATTTTTGTCCATACTATGGAAGTCAATGGCTACTGTCAACTGTTTGGTTACCAATTCTTCAAATGATTTTATTTTGTGTTCAACAGAAGAAAGATACTCAAACAGGCTTATGGAAGCAAAACAGAGACAGCAAAGGAAAGGAAAATAAATCATTCTTCAAATGATTTTATTTTGTGTTCAACAGAAGAAAGATACTCAAACAGGCTTATGGAAGCAAAACAGAGACAGCAGAGGAAAGGAAAATAAATCATTCTTCAAATGATTTTATTTTGTGTTCAACAGAAGAAAGATACTCAAACAGGCTTATGGAAGCAAAACAGAGACAGCAGAGGAAAGGAAAATAAAAAGAAAAGGAAATTGAAGCAAAACAAAATAAAATGCAAAAAAAAAAAAGCAAATTGGAGCAAAACAAAAAAGCAGAACAAAGCAAAACAATACAAAACAAAATAAAAGAGAGGCGAATCTAAACAAAAGCAGAGGAACAGAAAGGAAAACAAAAACAAAAGCAAACAGAAGCAGAACTAAATGAAAGCAGAGAAAGTCAAGGGTGAATAAATGATGACAGAACTTTCATTTTTGGGTCAACTATCCCTTTAAGTATATCATTTACACACTATCTGCACTTTACTAAAACACAAGACGTGAAGTATTGTTTCAAAGAAGACACATGTCGCTGTTCTGTTGAGGAGGTGAATAGTGGGACGTCAGTTCGGCCTCCATGGGTACGTTCAGACTGCATTTGCTTGGAAGTCTGTCTTTAGGTTTTCTTAAGTTCTCCTGAGAGAATGAGAAATAAGAAAGAGTTAAGAATAAATACAGAGAAAATAACACATTCTAGCAAACTTTTCACCCCCAAAAATTGCACTTTAGCATACTTTTATGTTATACTTCTCACAAAAATAATATTCTTTAAAATAATATTCAAAATGCAAAGAAAATGTTTTGGACACTTATGTGCATGTTAATTGCAATTAAAATCAAATGTATTATAGTTTCAGTTTATATTAAATGCAATTGTTTGAACTTAAGAGTGCTCTTTTGCATATCAGAACAGATCTTTGGCCTGTAAACAATTCTTAAACGTGCCCAAGCGTATACTAACATTTCATAGATTATCAACATTATGATTTCCACACTGATATATAGATATTTGTAAAGTAAAACTTCATTATTCTCAATCACACAAGCACAAAACCATATTTTCAAATTATAGCAAAATTGATTGAGCTGCATACCAAATTGTTCACAGGCACAGATCTGAGCTGTTTAAAATCTAAAATAGAAAGCATATACTTGGGCAAGAGCCCTAAACCAACACAACCGCACGATTTACTGAAGCCCTTCATTTTGAGAGCCGTCCTGCTGAGCGACTGTGAGAACAGACTGCAGCAGTGACAGATTCATTCAGACCACTCGAATCCATCAATATAGTACTCAAAAACAACAAGAGATTACCATTGGATTATTTCACCACAATCATGAGGAAATATAACCTAGAAGTAAACTGCAAATGGAATGAATTCATAGTTACTTAAAGGGAACTTAGAACAGAAATACAACTTCAAAAGAATATTCAGAATGTGAACTGAATGTAATGTTTTTGAACATTTAATTGCATGCAAATGTATTATAGTTCAAACTTATTATAAATGCAATTTAACTACAATGTAGTTTTGTCATTTCTAAAAATCAAAAAAAAATTGTCATTTCTATAAATCATTTCTTAAAAATCAAACTTATGTTGTGTATTTAAATATATTTACAATTACACATTTGTAACAATGAGTTTCCACAGTCTGTGATGATTTGGGTTGCAATGTCATCTGCTGGTGTTGGTTCATTGTGTTTTTTGAAAACCAAAGTCACTACACCCGTTTACCAAGAAATTTTGGAGCACTTCATGCTTCCTTCTGCTGACCAGATTTCATTTTCCAGCAGGATTTGGCACCTGCCCACACTGCCAAAAGCACCAAAAGTTGGTTAAATGACCATGGTGTTGGTGTGCTTGACTGGCCAGCAAACTCACCAGACCTGAACCCCATAGAGAATCTATGAGGTATTGTCAAGAGGAAAATGAGAAACAAGAGACCAAAAAATGCAGATGAGCTGAAGCCCACTGTCAAAGAAACCTGGGCTTCCATACCACCTCAGCAGTCCCACAAACTGATCACCTCCATGCCACGCCGAATTGAGGCAGTAATTAAAGCAAAAGGAGCCCCTACCAAGTATTGAGTACATATACAGTAAATGAACATACTTTCCAGAAGGCCAACAATTCACTAAAAATGTTTTTTTTATTGGTCTTATGAAGTATTCTAATTTGTTGAGATAGTGAATTGGTGGGT
Organism: Spinibarbus caldwelli; assembly: GCA_039654775.1. Classification (NCBI taxonomy): domain Eukaryota; kingdom Metazoa; phylum Chordata; class Actinopteri; order Cypriniformes; family Cyprinidae; genus Spinibarbus; species Spinibarbus caldwelli. The sequence continues at coordinate 19,830,730 of CM077230.1, read as the reverse complement.
TTTTGTTAAATGTGAGCCAAAATCATCACAATTAAAAGAACCAAAGACTTAAACTACTTCAGTCTGTGTGCACTGAATTTATCTAACACACGAGTTTCACAATTTGAGTTGAATTACTGAAATAAATTAAATTTTCCACGACATTCTAATTTATTGAGATGCACCTGTAGATATATATATATATATATATATATATATATATATATATATATATACCCACATACTTTCAAGATAATTTTTTTACGATATATATATATATATATATATATATATATATATATATATATATATATATATTTTTTTTTTTTTTTTTCATTTTTGGGTGTATTATCATTTTAAGGTTAAAGTATTAGAAACGTTTTCGTTAATTGAAATAAAGCTGAATTAAAACAAAATATAAATATTAGATGAAAAACTTAAGCTAAACAATAATTAGAAATGTTGCCTTGGCAACATTAAAACACTAAAATTATAAAGAAATGACTAAAAATGATCAAATAAAATAAATTAACTCTAATCTGTAAAATAAGCACATATCAAAATTATTTAAAATATTTAAAATAAAAACTGAAAACAAAAAATAAAAGCTAATACAAAATATTAATATAAACTTATATATAGTAATTATATATACTAACTATATAAATAATACTAAAATGATGTTGATAAAGTATGTGAATGACAGTAAATAACTTAAGTTCCGGTCTAGTTCCAATCATATGATTTCATATAGATTTAAAATAGCCATATAGACCACTTTCATAGTGCTTTATTATACACACACATTTTTAAGATTTTTTGATCATTTTTAAAGAATGTTTCATTTTTAGGTGTATTATCCGTTTAACTGTTACCTACAAACCATAATTATAATATTCATTAATATCCTTAATTATGCAATTATGTGATTATTAACCGTCTAGAAATAATCAGCGCACATCAATAAACATCAGGCCATGGTTATTTGTAGCGAGAAACTTTTAGCTCAGCTTAAAATACTGCTCAGAGCCCTTGACCCAAACTTCCCAACTACTCAAATGGACAAATTAATAGATGCATATTAAATGGGAGCAGTTGGTTTGTTATGCTAATCCTCACCTCAACATGCAAAACAAATGTGGTGGGTTTGAAACAGAACACAGCGAAGGTCACCGTCCTTTCATTTAAATGCATGTATTATACATAAGTTTATATATAATAAAAAGAAGGACTACAAAAGCACTAATGTGTATTTTCTATCCTTATTAGTCATGAGGAAAAAGAAAGGTAAAAAAAAAAAAAAAAACTCTTTCAGCACCTGGACCCCGCTCTCAGCATTCCATTAATTACCCAGACAATGGCAACAACTTCAGAGGCAGATTTTTCAATTTCAGAAAGAAAAAGAGGCAGACGGACAGACAGAGAGAGAGAGAGAGAGAAAGAGAGAGGAGAGAGGAGAGAGGAGAGAGGGGGAACGAGATAGATGGAGAGAGAGAAACGCATGTATTCAGGCTCTTCATGCTATACCAGCACTTAAATCCGACGGACCTCCCATAAAAAAGACTCAAGGTTACGTCCGATTGAAAATCTTCACAAACAACCACTTCAGAAATCCATTTAGAGCCAGTGCTAGAACATCTAATTCAAACATGTTGTCCTGTTAAAATGGTCGCGTAGTTCCTCTAAAACTCTTTCTCCGCCGCTGCCGTTTGCCGGGCCTCTTTGTAAAAGCGATTAAATTTCCACATTCTGAAGCACAAAGACATAATCACACAGGATCAGAAATGCAGCCCAAACAGAAGGTCAGACATGAAAAATGACCTCTTATTGTCACAAATGATAGGCCGTTTTGCCAAGAGTAATTTGTAACAATACCTCGGCTCGCAGTTCGTTGGAACGGCCAATGGAACACGGCCCAGATATAAAAAACAAAAAAACAAAAAAAAAAACAGTGTTTTGTGAGTAATGAGAGTTCAATGGAGTGTATAGAGACTAAGAAGCTCAAACGATGAAAAATAGGAAGCTCACATTTCTTTATTAATTTTAATTCTGTTTTAACCTACTCTCCCTCATGTCAGTCAAAATCTGTTTGACTTAAGGCCATTGCACACTGAGTCCGAAATTTTCGTATGCGTTTTTTCCGTATTCGTCATCCTTTCCTATCAAAATGCTTGCTACTGATGCGAAAACGCAGAAAATCGAAACCGATCGGAATTTTTTATGACGGACGAAAGTTTCGGAGGCAGTGTGTAAACGTGATTGACACAACGTGAGGTCGTATTTATTTTTTAACGTGCGAAAATTTCGGACTCAGTGTGCAATGACCTTTACTTTCTTCTGTGGAACACAAAAGGAGATGTTTTGAAGAATGTTACCTCCGCTCTTTTTCAGTTAAGAAAATATGGTTTCGAAACACATAAGAAAAGTCAAACTTGGCGTCAAGTTTGAATTTGCACCAGGGTTATTATTAAGTAAAGTATTAAAAACATTGTCGGTGTCGATAGCCTTGTGGGCAGCGCGTCAACATACAGTGCCGTTACACTACGGGCATCCTGAGTTTGAATCTGACTTGAGAACCTTTCCCGATGCCATCCCCCTCTCTCTCCCACTTCGCTTCCTGTCAGCTCTGATCTGTCCTATCACAATAAAAATAAATCTTTAAAAAAAAGTTTTTGTTAATTGAAATAAAGCAGCAATAAAACTATAATATTAGATAAAAAAAACTTAAGCTAAACAATAATTAGAAATGTTGGCAACAGTAAAACAAATAAAAAATAAATGACTAAAAATGCTAAATAAAATAAATTAACCCTAATTGGTAAAATAAGCACATAACAACATTACTAAAAATTAAACGAATTAAAATGAAAAATGAAAATATAAAAATAAAAGCTAATTCAAAAAATATTAATAAAAACATATATACAGTAATTATATACTAAATATATAAATAATCCTAAAATTATGGTGAATGACAGTAAATAACAAATTAAGTTTTGGTCTATTTCCTGTCATGATTTCATATGGATTTAAAATATTGTAAATGAGATATATGGACCAATTTCATAGTGCTTTTTGTAATTTACTTATTATTATATTATAATATATTATATTATAATACTTTATTATTATTATTATTATTACTATTATATTATTATTATATGTACCTTTATTATATAATTATATTATTATATGCATATTTATCATTTATTTATTTGTATTTTTATAAGATTTAAACATCTGCTTTTGAGTTTTATGCAAAAAAATGAAAGTCATACAGATTTGAGAAGTATCTGGGCTTTGAAATGAAATAAGATTTTTAGATTATTACTTATAAAACATAAGACAAGTAAATATGGTTAAATATTTGAGGCTAGTAAGTATGAACAGAACCCCATATTTACATACTTCTCTAAGCAGACTGTTTCACCAAAACACCTTTAAAAAGACGACTACCATTCTTTTAAATTATTGCAGTATTACTGCAAAATCTGCAACCTATAATAATTGTATAAGTGGTGCAGTTAAGCGTTACTGGTTGGAACGAAGGCCAGACTAAGAGTGAAGCTTCGTTAATGAGATCTGAGTTGCCTAAAACACTTAACGACATGCCAATGGATCCAAGAATAATACTTCCTAAATGGCATGCTAACAAACATGCGCTTATACTGCAACCAGATATCTGGCCGCTGTATCACCATCCAACTCAAATCCTCAGAAGTTCAAATATCTGCTTATTTTTTAAAAACTAATACCATTATTAAATAAAACAATAAATCAAGGCTAAAATGTGCCGTGTTCTTTGTGAACTGCATGGGATTGGTGGTTTATGTGGATACTGTTATTGGCGAAGACACAAAATATATTCTTCCTGGATTCACCCCTTTTAAAATAAGGGGAGGGTGTATCCAAGGTCACTTCCTGATTGTGAATCCTCCAATGAGGTGCAAGATTCAATGCTCAAGTGTTTCTTTGTGGTCTGACAATAGGAAGTGTCAGAATTTTCAATACATGTGCTTGGAAATGTCACTCAAGGTCGTATGAGTGTGACGGGAGTTCGAGCAGACAAACATAACAAAATCAAACATGCTCTTTGTAAACAAAGCTACATCTACAGAACCATGTGTATGCTGCATAACATACATTTACCGCTCCACAAAGAGCATAAAATCATTCGTAACAGCATGGAAAAAGCTGCTTTGCAGGTGTTGAACTGTACTGTTCAACCTTGATTTGTGACCCACTGATGGAGCGCTCAGGAAACAGCAGAAGATTGGGAAGGTTCACGCCGCGGCACAAGCAAATCAAACACAGTAAGGCAACCGCTGCTTAGCACATGCACACACACGTCAAAACTACAGCTCTGGAATCCATCCGCCAGGCCGCAGGTCGCTCAGATGTGCCAAACAAATTGGGACACGTGTTTGGGAATAGGAAATTAACACAATTTTAGTTTTTTGCATAATTAGCACTGCTTACAATCACAGGATTCCGTTGAGGTGTCACAACAATTGATGTTACTAAACAATGAACGTTTTTCTTTACAATATGAAGCAGGTACACAAGTCAGTGATTTTCAGGGCAGAATTGGCTGAGGTTTGTCTTGTGCAAAGCAAATGCCTTGTGGCCTGTAAAATAATGAAATGTCAATTTATATAAATGTAAAAAAGAGCAAAATTAACAAAATAAATAAATTTAAATGTTTTACATTTTAGCACAGGAATATGAATGAATGAATAAATTAATGAATATGGTTGACTGGAAACTTGTATATAAAATTTTTAATTAATGTAAAACTTATCAAATAAAAAAAATAATTAAAAATACAAAATTTCATTTAAACTTTTTAAACATTTTAGCATGGGAATGAATGAATGACTACGGTTGATTGTGGAAACTTTTTAAATTATCAACGTAAAACTTATCAAATTAATAAAATTAATTAAAAATACGAAACCATTTTGTTTAAACTTTTTAAACATTTTAGCATGGGAATGAATGAATGAATTTCAATTTTTAACATTTTAGCACAGGAATATAAAAAGAAAGAAAGAAAGAAAGAAGGCTAAATAAACAAAAAATAAATAAATAGAACAAAACACAAGTATGTAATAATTATTATTGTATATTTTGTTAAATATATTAACATATTAAATTATATATAGAATTCTAAATTTTCAAAGTATGACATATCTGAAATACATATATTTTATCTTATTCAACACAGCCAGCATGCCTGCTTGACAATTTCAGGACATTTTCCAAGAGGTATAAAGATGCAGAAGTCAAGCGAATGCAGCACATTAGTCTCTGTCGATCATTTTTCCGGAATTTGGTGAAGAAAGAGCATTGAAGAATCTTTGGCCGTCTGCCTCACTTTCTTCTGATAAACAGCTGTTCGTACACAGCAGATAGTTGATGGCAAATCGGCAGTTATTTAGTCTGCCAGTCGATCCTTGGAGACCGTTCAGTTCCTCTACAACACTGGTTCCCTGGCAGCAGCTACTTGATATCAGACAGCCTGTGCTCGCCAAGTGAACATGACACGCTCTGAAAGAGGGCCACATCAGAGGGCCGGAGCCCGGGACCATCAAAGAGAGCGTGGAGGGAGCTCCGGGGGGAACACTGGTGTGCATCTGTTTCAGTATGCATCAGAGAGGAGGGCTGCTTTGTGTCACCTGCAGAGAGAACCAGGCAAAGCCCGTCAAGCTGTCATTGACCTGTGGCAAGATTGTCGGTGCCTGCCGCCGCTGTTAGCGTGTGTGCGCTCGAGAAAGGAGACACTGTATCTGCTTAACATCAGACAGCTGAAGGAATTCTGATTGACATTGTGTGATGTGTAAACCAACAGGCCGTAGATCATGTGCAGATGTGAAATACCTCTCCTGAGAACTGTTTACAGGGTGTTTTTGTAGAGTCGGGTCAGATTCGAATCCAATTTTCCCACATGAGCACCTTGGCTTAATTCAACCAGGGAAAACATGCTAATTGCAAGGCAATGGCTCCAGCTTTCACAGCGATAGTTAATAACCAACAATCACTGGTTATTCATCTTCATGTCGTTCCAAACTAGTAAGACTTTCTTTTGTCCATGTTTTACGTCGAAAGACTAAAAACTATTACAACTCTATTTTAAAATCTAGCGATCTACAGTACCTGCTTAGGGGTCGTTCAAAGTTTTTGTATTCCACTGCGCTACTTTAGTTTCTCCTATGTAAACACTGCAAACGTTGCATTTGCATCTTTCGTCTTTTACAGAATTTAGCAAGTGACATTGTTTTAAAATTGTGAAGCTCAAGTTAAAAATTGTTTAAATTTTAATAAAAATACATCTCTAGACCTTGAAAATTTTTCTATTGCACAAAAACGCATGCTGTGTGAACTGGCCTTTTTATAACACATTTTATAGCATTACACATGAGTTACCTTGTTTTAGCCAAATGCTAAGACAACACTGCAAGTAACCATCCCAGAATGCATTGCAAGAAACAAGACATGACTGGTGAAGACAAAATAGGTGTATTTAATTAATTGTCCCAACATTTGAGTTTACGCTGATTAGAGGCTTAAATGCAACTCACAGAAGAGCGCTATTCTGTTCAGCAACTTTTGAAGTTATATGACACTGAACATGATAGAGTTGAAAAGAGCTGACTATTTGCTAGGTTTTGGAAGAGAAACATCTCTTTAAATATGTGCATACTATACATTTAGTTTATTAGCTTAGCAACATGCTAATGTCAAACCCTACTGGAATCAAATGTGAGTCACAGATGAGCACTATTTGTTGGCGTGCACAGTTGCTGTCAATGTAGAATGCTTCATTTCGGTTTTTGAAGATAAATCTTTTCAGACATGGCAACTTTGAAAAGAACTAACTATGGTAGACAAATCGCTAGGCTTTGGAACATAAATATCTAAAAAAAAAAAAAAAAACAATTGTGCATACATTTAGTTTGTTGGCTTAGCCACACAATACTATCAAACTCTGTTTAAAAACAAATGCAAGTTACAGAATAGCTCTATTTGTTTGTATGCACAGTTGCTGCCCATGTAGAATGTTTCATTTAAAGGGATAGTTCACCCAGAAATGAAAAATACCCCATGATTTACTTAAGACATCCTAGGTTTATATGACTTTCTTTTTTCAGACGAATGCAATCGGAGTTATATTAAAAATATCCTGGCTCTCCTAAGCTGTATAATGGCAGTGAATGGGGGTTGAGATTTTAAAGCCCAAAAAAAACTGCGTCCATCCGCCATAAAAAAAGTGCTCCACATGGCTCAAGGGGTGAATAAAGACCTTCTGAAGTGAATGAATGCATTTGTGTCAGAAAAATATCCATATTTATAGCTTTACAAACTGTAATCTCTAGCTTCCGCTAACCGTTGTACAGGCGTTCACAAGAAAGTGGCGTTCCAGCGGATGACGAAGGATGTAGGCATAGCGTAAGCTCCGGTGAGAAGTGATGAACACGGAAGCACAAAAGATAAAACAAAACACCAGTCACAAATTAGAAGTACAAAACGAGGATTTGTAAAGAAAAATGTTGGATGATTTCGATATAAACCAAGAGAAGACTGGTTTTCTTTTGCTGTAAACAAAACTTGGTTCTCGCGAGACTAACATATTCTCACCGGCGCTTACGCTACACCTACGTCATCCGCTGAACCCCACTCTCTCATGAATGAGTGTATGACAGTTAGCGAAAGCTAGAAATTATGGTTTATAAAGTTTCAAATATGGATATTTTTCTTACACAAATGCATCGATTCACTTCAGAAGGTCTTTATTAACCCGCTTAAGATGTGTGGAGCACTTTTTATGATGGATGGATGCACTTTTTTGGGCTTCAAAATCTCAGCCACCATTCACTGCCATTATAAAGCTTGGAAAACCAGGATATTTTTTAATATAACTCTGATTGCATTTGTCTGAAACAAGAAAGTCACACCTAGGATGGCTTGAGGGTGAGTAAATCAAGGGGTAATTTTCATTTTGGGGTGAATTATCCCTTTAAGTAACTCTTTAGATTACATTAACATACTACCTTTAAAGTGAGCTGACTATGCTATGCTAGAACTCTAGGTTTGGGAACAGAGATATCCATTTAAATATGCACATTTACATTTAACATTGCTTTACGCTTTACATGCTTTATTTTAAGTATGTCAGTTTGACTAGATGCTACAGACAAGTTTTTTTGTTTTTTTTAAAGTAAAATCTAAAGATAAATGTATTTCTCAAGTGAGTGATAATAAACGTAAATTAGATAATATTATTTGAAATGAGAGACATTTTTAAGAATTTCTTTTGGCCAGCGCTGGACACACATGGGGAGATCAGAAACCAAACGCCGTCTTTGATATACACGTCAGACTAAAATTTGGCGTTCATGAATAATGCATGCATGTGGTGGGGGAGCATCTTCAATGAGCCAGGAGAGAGCAGCGGTAGCGCTCATCTAGGGTCTGGCACGTGGCTCTAATGACTTCACCCAGAGCCCACCACGAGCCCACCGCTAACAACAGCAGCGCTCTATGGGACCGCCAGCTGTTTAATTAAGCATTAGTCTAATCTGCATCTATTGAACCAGACGTCTGTAGGACTTCTGAGAGGGATGTTACATGTTTCAGGTCTAAATGAGAGTGTGGTCCTGTTATCTCAAACTGCTGACCTGCATTTCAGTGTAAACAGGAAAATACTCTCAACATGAACGGAAGCATCTTTTTTTCCCTCTCTTTGTCCCAGCTGTTTGTTGGCAAGAACTTCACACAGCGCTAACAGATCCATTTCGCAAACAGACAAAAGTGATAATTGAGAAACATCTGATCTGTTGACACAGCGCTTGCCGAGATTTAAGTGAAATTGCGTTGTCCTTTTTGTCACAAATTTGACGCAAATGCTGAATGTTTCATTATGTTTTTAGCAACTGCTGTGACCTTGAGTGAACTCCATTTGGGTGACTGGTAGTGCCAGGATTAAAATACCTTCGCATCCCGAATTCCAGGAAAAATTATGAAACGTTCTGAGATTTTACTTGGAACTCTAAAAGTCAAGATAAACAGTGTGGAAATTGATAATTAATTAATATTGATGCAAAAAAAGGGTAGAAATTGCAAACTGGTATTGCTTTATGATTTTATTTTTATGTTTTATGGTAACCTGATATTGAATATAAATTTATTATTTATTATTACAGCCAAGGATTGAGGTTCATATTAAAAAAGAAAAAAAATATAATAGTAATTAAAATTATATAATTTAATATATAATTAGATAATGTATGCATTATATACTGTATACATTTATTTATATTAAAAAGGCAAAAAAGTACAAATTGCAATAAACTGTAAACAGAAAAACATTCAATTGTGACAAATTTATAAGACGTTGGTATTGCTTTATGATTTATGGATTTATTTTTATGTATTATGGTAACCTGATATTGAATATAAATTTGGTATTATTACAGCCAAGGATTGAAGTTTATATTAAAAAAGAAAAAAACTATATTAGTACTAAAAAAGATTTTAAAAAATAAATTAGTAATTAATATTTCTTAATGAATATTATATGTAATTATAAAATTATATAATAATTTAATATATATTAGATAATGTATACATTATATACCTATAAATTTTATTTATATCAAAAGGGACATAATATTAAATATATTTTATTACATATTCAAAATATTATGTATAGCTGTAGAAACAATTAAATAATTACATAATTTATATATTATATACTGTTTAAATAATTTACTATAAAATTTAAATAATATTATAATATATATATATATATATATATATATATATATATATATAATATATGAATATATTATACAATATTAAAATAAAAATAATAGTATAAAAAAATGCTTTATTTAAAATGATTGAACAATTAAAAAACTATTTGTAAAAATATTATATATTTATTTTTTTAAACATCACAATATCAATATTATGATGTATCACACATGTATAATTATAATGAATAGTCTAATTATGTTTTAATGTATTACGTATTATTTTATATAAATACAATTAATTGTCTATTTATTTACATTTAATTAAATATATATATATAAAAAAAAAACTATCTTTGAAATGTGATTTAATTCAGATGTTTTTGCTCTAAAGTGGCTTATAGTCGCGTTACAACACGAATGGTCCTCCTTGAGTGACCTGGGGTCAAGTACCATGTTGCAAGGACACAATGAAAACAAAGGAGGTCAGCAACTTTCTGGTCAGTACTTCCAGCATCTGAACGCAAGACCTTTGGTTTATAAGGTTGCATGTTATGAGTGTACTATTTGCTTCAAAAGTCAACATAGATCATAAATGCAGAAAAACATGAAGATCTGCCACAGATCTAAAATATTTACCTGCTATAACGTCCCACATAACTCAAACTCAAGTCTGGTTAGGAGGTGGGTGGTTGGACTAGGGTCACAACAGAGCCTGTAGGAAGTGACTTCATCAGTGAAAAGATGTCAGCTTGTTTTCCTTTTTTCTTTTCCTGTTGTGTTCTGATAGGAACTTCCTCTCCAATGGGGGTGGAAGTAGGTGTCACTCTCCAATCCACCCACATCACAAGGGGAAATGTCCATCACACGCCCGACCACACAGTACATTCAGCACCAGGGTAAAGAGGTGAAAATGAGCAGACTTTAGATCCCCAGAGTGACGATTAATGAACATCGCGTCTCCGTACCGATGACACCAGGATGGCCGTTTCCATTTTTCACTTTATCTCTTCCATTCACAACAACACATGCCTTTTTAGGGAAAAAATAAACACGGATCGCCATTACTGGGTGAGCTGTCACTTTACAAGACAATGGATGTGGTTGTAAAAGTAGAACAGTCTCCACAACAAATAATTTCTGTACAGTAGCCTCTCTCTCAATGGGCCTTCGTGATCTAAAGCAGCCGATGTTTGCGGTCTGGCTTCTTTCTTCCTGCGGAGTTAGTCACAGGAGCTCAGGTGGCCGTTCCAGAGTGACATAACAGCCCTGCGCCGCTCTTCCTCTCGTCGCTGATAGATTGGTAGGAGCAAGTGTCCTGCTGGCGATGCCCCCAAGCCACAGGAAACCTCATCGGTCACTGTGTCTAACGAGGATGTGAGCTGTGGTGATGGCATATTAACGCTCAGGCCCCAACGGACAGCCAGAATAAAAAGACAACATGGCGAGGATTCAATACGAATTGTTTGAGGTGAAACAATGGTCTATATGGCTGGCCGTTCAAAGGGTGTGGGAGAGGTGAGTCCCTCTGCACTCTGAGGTTTGAAACATTTGGCATTGTTTTTCAGCTAAATGCCTCTTTATTTTGGTCTATTGTCAGTGGGATTGAAGGTTCAACACGTTCAAAGCTTTTTTCCTGTGCTAAAATGTGTGAAAAGTTGAATATATGTGATTTTTTTAATAATAATAATAATATATAAATAATAATAAAGTTAACCGATTGCTGTGGATTAGTGCATTATTCTCCACATATAGCGCGATCTGAACCCTAAACATATTTTGTCAAAAAAGCTGGTATTGTCTACATTCAAGGCATCGTGAGTTCACATTTTACTGCAGAAGCCGACAAGCGCCCTTGTTGTTTGTGAACAGAAGCTGGTAAGTCCATTTTAGCGAATCAGCGCGTTGTATTCAGGTCAGGTGACAAGGCTGCCAGTCAAGAACCTTGCAAAAGCAGCACGTTACAATGGTGAGGGAAAAGCTCCATGTATTTCAATTCACATTTAGTCATTTTGTTAGGTGCGTTTGCCATTTTTATAATTTTAGATTTTACATTGTATTATGTAGATTTTTCTTATATGCTTGTAAATTTTATATTTTTCAAATTTTTATAAAATGTATATATACAGGTACATCTCAATAAATTAGAATGTCGTGGAAAAGTTCATTTCAGTAATTCAACTCAAATTGTGAAACTCGTGTATTAAATAAATTCACTGCACACAGACCGAAGTAGTTTAAGTCTTTGTTTCTTTTAATTCTGATGATTTTGGCTCACATTTAACAAAAACCCACCAATTCACTATCTCAACAAATTAGAATATGGTGACATGCAAATCAGCTAATCAACTCAAAACACCTGCAAAGGTTTCCTGAGCCTTCAAAATGGTCTCTGTTTGGTTCACTAGGCTACACAATCATGGGGAAGACTGCTGATCTGACAGTTGTCCAGAAGACAATCATTGACACCCTTCACAAGGAGGGTAAGCCACAAACATTCATTGCCAAAGAAGCTGGCTGTTCACAGAGTGCTGTATCCAAGCATGTTAACAGAAAGTTGAGTGGAAGGTAAAAGTGTGGAAGAAAAAGATGCACAACCAACCGAGAGAAACGCAGCTTTATGAGGATTGTCAAGCAAAATTGATTCAAGAATTTGGGTGAACTTCACAAGGAATGGACTGAGGCTGGGGTCAAGGCATCAAGAGCCACCACACACAGACGTGTCAAGGAATTTGGCTACAGTTGTTGTATTCCTCTTGCTAAGCCACACCTGAACCACAGACAACGTCAGAGGCGTCTTACCTGGGCTAAGGAGAAGAAGAACTGGACTGTTGCCCAGTGGTCCAAAGTCCTCTTTTCAGATGAGAGCAAGTTTTGTATTTCATTTGGAAACCAAGGTCCTAGAGTCTGGAGGAAGGGTGGAGAAGCTCATAGCCCAAGTTGCTTGAAGTCCAGTGTTAAGTTTCCACAGTCTGTGATGATTTGGGATGCAATGTCATCTGCTGGTGTTGGTCCATTGTGTTTTTTGAAAACCAAAGTCACTGCACCCGTTTACCAAGAAATTTTCGAGCACTTCATGCTTCCTTCTGCTGACCAGCTTTTTAAAGATGCTGATTTCATTTTCCAGCAGGCACCTGCCCACACTGCCAAAAGCACCAAAAGTTGGTTAAATGACCACGGTGTTGGTGTGCTTGACTGGCCAGCAAATCACCAGACCTGAACCCCATAGAGAATCTATGGGGTATTGTCAAGAGGAAAATGAGAAACAAGAGACCAAAAAATGCAGATGAGCTGAAGGCCACTGTCAAAGAAACCTGGGCTTCCATACCACCTCAGCCAACCTGGGCTTCCATGCCACAAACTGATCACCTCCATGCCACGCCGAATTGAGGCAGTAATGAAAGCAAAAGGAGCCCCTACCAAGTATTGAGTACATATACAGTAAATGAACATACTTTCCAGAAGGCCAACAATTCACTAAAAATGTTTTTTTAATGGTCTTATGAAGTATTCTAATTTGTTGAGATGAATTGGTGAATGAAGTGAATTGGTGGGAATTTGTTGAATGAAGTGAATTGGTGGGTTTTTGTTAAAAGTGAGCCAAAATCATCACAATTAAAAGAACCAAAGACTTAAACTACTTCAGTCTGTGTGCAATGAATTTATTTAATACACGAGTTTCACAATTTGAGTTGAATTACTGAAATAAATGAACTTTTCCACGACATTCTAATTTATTGAGATGCACCTGTATATATGCACATACACATAAAAATACATGTAAATGTAAATTAAAAATGAATAAAAAAATAAGTGATAAAAAAGATCCATAAACATAAAATGGATCTATATGTATATTTTACAAATATAAATACAGATTCACTATATATGTAAGTGTGTGTGTGTGTGTATATACAGTGGTGTATAAAAATAAAATAAATTAAAAATTAATATGCACATATAAAAATACATATAAATGTATATTAAAAATGAATAAATAAAACAGAAAAAAATAAAAGATCCACAAACATAACATTAATATAAATCCATTAAAATATAAAATAGATCTATATGTATTTTAAAATATATATAAATATAAAAATTTAGCTCAAGGAAAATAGGGTTGAAAAATGTACCAAAAAAAAGAGGCAGTACCAGTTAATTACTATCACTCATCAGCAACAGCAGTAATCGGATCTTTAGAGGAAAGAAACTCTTTAGCAAGTCTTTGAGGAGCTAGGCTTCATTGATCCAATCAAATGCTGTTTAAAACAGGCTAATTGGTCAGTTATGCTACACAGCATTTGGATTAAGAGCAGAGCTGTGAAGTCAATCAGTCATATACTAGACTATGATCACACTGCTGATCATGACTTGTTTTTCACATCTCAACGGATTTCCAGGACATTTAAGACTGACTGTTTTTAGGATGCTTTGTTATTTGAAATAAACGTTCAAATGATAGACAATGTCATGCACACTGTCGTAGCTTGCAAATTTTCAGTAAATGAGAACATTTTGTGCAAAGAACCTTTTCCAAATATGGTCTTTAAAAGCTGGAGAGCATCTAGTCACTTAATCTAAATATTCAGTTCAGATATTAGAAGGATTAGATTTTTTTTTTTTGGCTGCCTTCTAATCCCATTCCCACATCTTATCCTGTCTAGTCTCCACTCTGCTATGAATAAAACTGGGAAAACTTCCAAATATAAGGTTTCAAAATTTAAGGTATGGCATCTGATTTATATGCCACATGCAAGAAGATAAAACATGCAGCCAGATGAAACGTAAGAGCCCCAAAATACAATATATGTGAAGGAAAAGCAACAAACAAGGACAAAATTTTAATTTAAAAATATTTTCGAGACTAGCAGTTATTCAGGTGTTTACTGACAAACACTTCATTTTTGTCATTCTGCAGTTTCTCCTCTCTATCAGGGATTCATTTTCTTTCTTTTGGCATAAAAAATGTTTAATTAGTTTTGACTGAAGCGTGATTGACCTCTCGTGTGGCCGGGAGAGAAGTCCTGACAGCACCGTGCAGGTGTGAAGTAAAACAGGAATCAGTGCAGCACCTCCGCTGGTGTGTCAAGAGCCCACAAGTCAGGAGATCCCTGTGGGGCTGAAAAAGTGTGTGTGTGTGTGTGTGTATGTGTGTGTGAGCCACACGAGGTCCTGTGGCTGACAGCAGCTCCCCTGCCAGGATGTGTAACCTCACACGGCCAAAACAGGAAGCCCTGCCACTCACTTAGTGATTGACACACTGTCGGAAGTTCATAAAGGTTCTAGAAGGGCTGCAGTCCATGTTCAGGGGTTGCTGACTGGGCCACCTGGTACAGTGCAGTAAGGACGAGAGAGCTCTCGTTACATTTAAGAGTATACTTGCCTGTCCACCAGTCCTCCTCTGGGTCAAATAATACTGTGATAAATACTTTCCAAAAGTAATAAATATCAATTGTTTTTAATGAAAGTAATAAATTTTGTCATAAAAGAAAAAGCAAATACATGTAAAATAAAATAAAATAAAATTGCTCATCCTAAAACAGCAACAACTGAAGTGTGAAATGAAGTGTCTGAGAAAAAAAAAAAAAAACAGGAAAAAAGTAAATAAATAAATATAAATCCAAAAGTGTTGGTGGGGGGATAAATAAAATAAATTAAAATATAAAATAAAATGAGCATCCCGACACAGCAACATTAGCAAAGGGGTGAAACATGCTTGAACAAAAATAAAATAAACAAATAAATAAAATAAAAAATAAGAAAACACAAAGTAAAATAAAACATAAAAAAATAAATAAATAATTGCTCAGCATCCCAAAACCACAAAGTGTCTGAAAAACCTGTTTGTTTGTTTGTAAGGAAGGAAGGAAGGAAGGAAAGAAAGAAGGAAAGAAAGAAAGAAAAGAAAAGAAAAGAAAAGAAAAGAAAAGAAAAGAAAAGAAATTCAAACAATTTCTCTCATTCTGACAGCAATATTAGCTGAACGGTGAAGTGTTTAAAAAAAAATAAAAATGAAAATGAAGATGAAAAACAAAAAGGCAAAACAACAAAACCAAAATCAATAATAAATAAATACTATAATAATTTATCAATTTTTTGAGCAATGCAAAACAACATTAGCTAAGGAGTAAACCTGTTTGAAAAATAAAATTAAATAAAATAAAACACATAAAACACTTTTTTTTAGCACCCCAACTATGCAACATTTTCTAAGGTGGACAGTTTGGCAAACCTGTTTGGAAAAAAAAAAACAAAAGCAAAAAAAAAAAAAAAAAAACAACAAACAAAAAAAACACAAAGCAAAACAAAAAACTTAAAGAGCTAAAGCACCAAAGAGGTTTTGAGAGTCAAATGGAATCAACATGTGGAGATCTCAGTGCCGGAGAGGATCTGACTGGGTAAGAGTGTGAACAGACTGCCGTCTCACAGCTGAGAGTGATCATGACTCTTGCATCATGGGATGTGTCACACTATGACACAATGCCAGTTCACACCAAACTGCCAATTATCAGTAAGCCCCGCCTTCCTCTCCTCTCCTCTCCAGCAGGAACTGGGCCTGTGACCGTGACCGTGACGGGGTGCCTCATGCACTGTGTACACTTCAAATTGATTCACACCATGGGGAATCTGGAAATTTACATGTGAAGCCTCAAGTGTGAATAAAATTATGTATACTCTGGTATCAGGTTTCTGTTAACAGTTAGCAAAAAAGGGAAAAGCAATGATCAGAACACATTATCTCTCAGATCAGACAGAGACCACCCAAATGAACACAAAATATGTGAAGCTGAAGTATGATATAATGAAAGGGAAATCATTTTATGAAATGCAATCAGAAGTTTAGAGTGTAAAAACAAATCTACCAGTCTGACACAACAGATAGGGACATCATTTTTTTGTTGGCCACCAGAGGGCTGCTGTCTTTGATCATCACTCTGCTTCCTCTCAGTGTACCATGTTTTAAGTGAAGATGATTCTCAATTACTTTATTATTCTAAATGATTATATTTTTTTACCATCCCAGTGATTTTTAAGACACTTCAAATCAATAATAGTTTGCCAACAATGTTGAAGAATAACTAAAATGCTACTTTGAACTAGAAAATACTGTTTGTTTTATATACTGTAATCTGATGTTATATTTTATATAAAATATTTTATTTTTAAAAAAGACATTTTTGATAGTAACAGTGTACAAGTAGTGGGGATTTTGATTCAACTTAGTTACTCTTTTGATTTATTCAGATTTGTTCCTTGATTCATTGGGCCTTATACACCCGGCGCAATGCGACAAGGCGCGGCGCAAGTGTTTTTGCTTGTTTCAGCCCCACGCAGTTCTCAAAATTTCCCGTCCTGCACCGCGTTGTTTAAATAGCAAATGCATTTGTGCCCATTTGTGTGCCCATGGGCGTGCTGGTCTAAAAAAGAGGTGTGTTCAGGCGCAATGTTGGTGCGTTGCTATTTAGAGGAACTGAAAATAGACTGCACCATAGATCAACTCAAACCTGGTCTAAAGTCTAAAGTCAATGGCGCAATTTTTTTTTTTTTTGTTATTTAAAGAGCGTGTTAGTAGAAAATGCGCATCGGGTCCACAACACGCATTCACTTTGCTTACACACAGGGACGTGCAGCAGCACACAAACATGCCAAATATTAAAAATGAAAGGATTACAGTGTAAAAGAATATTATTGTGTAGGCTACATAAATATAAAAATGTCATACATGTCATAATGGATAGTCATTGCGTGTATCAGAATTAGCCTACCTATTTGCTCGCGCATGAGCAGATCCGTTTGCTCTCTAGAGACACGTTCAGTCTGTGTGCCTTAAAATTCCGCCGTGTAAATAGCGAATCCGCCATGGCGCGAGCGCAACTCGCTCTTAAAGGGAATGGGAGATGAGACTCTGATTGGTTTATTGCACGTTATGCCCAAAAACACACCCATGACTCATTAAGAGAATAGGGACAACCCTTTTAGACCATGCGCCGGGAGCGCCGACCGTTTTTCCCGTCGTTATACTAGCAAAAGTGGATTTGGAAACGCCCTAAATGCACCTGCGCCGTGCACTTTAGACCATGCACTTAGATCGTTAAAATAGGGCCCACTGACTCTTTCTGCAAGTTACAGCACTATGTCTGTTGTGTACGTCATGAGCAAATTATTAAATCATTCAATAAACAGATTCATTACGTTTTTATTTATTTATATTTTTGGTATTTTTGGTATTAAAATTGGCGTATTTTTAAAAAAGGGAGGAATTTTAGAACAATTCATTTACTTAAAATGTTTGTTTTATTTAGTTAGTTATGAGCAAGTCACTGAATCATTCACTAAACCAATTCTTTCTTTCTGTCTTATTTAGTTATGTGCAAGTCCAGGGCTCTACAGTGCGACCATTTCAGTCGCATTTGCGACTGAAAACTACTGCGTACGACTATGAAAAAATATTTAGGAGCACCTGTGCAACTGACCCGATCAGCATACTGGTGTTTGCGCTGAGGGAGCTTCAAAGATTTCTAACGTACTTAACGTATTTTTGCAGCGGTGAGTAATGAGACGTATCCTCTCATTATAACAAACAAAGTGTAGACAGAGAGTAAATAAGAGATTAACTGTGGTATTTTTGGTATTAAAATTGGCGTATTTTTAAAAAAGGGAGGAATTTTAGAACAATTTGTTTACTTAAAATGTTTGTTTTATTTAGTTAGTTATGAGCAAGTCACTGAATCATTCACTAAACCAATTCTTTCTTTCTGTCTTATTTAGTTATGTGCAAGTCCAGGGCTCTACAGTGCGACCATTTCAGTCGCATTTGCGACTGAAAACTACTGCGTACGACTATGAAAAAATATTTAGGAGCACCTGTGCAACTGACCCGATCAGCATACTGGTGTTTGCGCTGAGGGAGCTTCAAAGATTTCTTACGTACTTACGTGTTTTTGCAGCGGTGAGTAATGAGACGTATCCTCTCATTATAACAAACAAAGTGTAGACAGAGAGTAAATAAGAGATTAACTGTGCAGTGTAGAGAGCTGCATTGATTAGAATGGAGTTTTGTGAGATCGTGATGAACTAAGTAAAGTGACAGCTTGCAAATGTGATATTGATTTAATACAACAGTTCATTAAACAAGAAGTTAATATTAAGTGACTTATATTGTCTGACTACAACACTATTGCCTTATTTTGCTCTATTTCGTCAATGAAAATAGTTTCAAACAGTCACATTTGAGCCGCTGCGCATCTCCATTCAAACACAGCGGTGTTTCGTTTATGAATTAACTGCGTTTTTAAATTAATCTAGTGAGTCAATGATTCAATTACCCATTCATAAAGACAGTCAGATGCTTCGTTCCTGAATGAATCAGCCGTTCGAACGAATCAATTAAATGAATGATTCAGTGATAAAATCGGTGAATGGATGCCACCTGCTGGCAGTTTTAATTTAATTTTTTAAAGTATCTTTTCTGTTATTTAAATTATTTAATATTTCTATATTCAAAATTGTATATTTAAAACATTAACCTCAACATGAATTTACGAATTGCACTCATGCAACCTCATTAAATGTCTGAAAATACACCTACAAGCCACTTTTGTGTTCTTCTGTACCACCTCTGTAGTACAAATGTATTTCTTAAATATTGATTTAATTTTATTGGTGACATCCTTATTCTACTTCTTATTCTGTTGTTTTAATTAAAAATGTTAAAAAGCTTATGAATATATATTTTTTTGAATTTGACAAAAGATGACATACTTTTAATAAAGTTAGAAAAATTCCATTACAAAGGTAAAAACAAAATTCCCTGTAAATCATTTTAAGGAGTCAAATATCACCTCGTAATAGGAAGGCAAATTTTTTGATCAGAATTTTTGATTATTGATTAGAAGGTGCTCCTAAATTTTTGACCGTGCTCCTAAATTTTTTAAATTAGGAGTACACGTGCTCCTAAAAGAAAAAGTTAGCGCAGAGCCGTGAAGTCACTGAATCATTCACTAAACCAATTCTTTCTTTCTTTTTCTTTCTTTCTTTGTTTTGATTTATTTGTTATTTAGTTATGTGCAAGTCACTGAATCATTCACTAAACCAATTCAGTAATTTTATTCATTCATTCATTCATTCATTTTTTTGTATTAAAATTGGAACATTTTTTAAAAAGAGGAACTTTAGAACAACTTATTTACTTAAAATATTTATCTATTTATTTATTTACTTATTTATTTTTGGTATTAAAATCTGCACTTTTTTAAAAAAGGAGAAACTTTAGAACGATTCATTCACTTAAAAATATTTGTTTTTTAGTTACGAGCAAGTCACTGAATCATTCACTAAACCAATTCATTATGTTGGGTTTTTTTTGTATTAATATTTGTACATTTTTTAAAAAGGGAGGAAATTAAGAACAATTTGTTCATTTAAAACATTTGTTTGTTTGTTATTTATTTATTTATTTATTTATGTGCGAGTCACTGAATCAACCACTAAACTAATTTGTTAAATGATTTTTTGGTATTTTTGGTATTAATATTTGCAGATTTTTTAAAAGGGGAGGAACATTAAAATGATTTGTTTGTTGTTTATTTATGAGAGTGTCTCTGAATCATCCACTAAACCAATCTGTTAAATGATTTTTTTTTTTTTTTTGGTATTAAAATTTGCACAAAAACCAAAACACTGCTACAAGCTACTTTTTTTGAAAGGGTAGTCTTACTGTAATACCCTTTTAAATTTAATTTCATTGTAACTTAATCATAATTGCTTGATAAGAACCAAAAATAAGAACAATATACTACTGACACTCGTACACATTTCTGAGCTCGAGCAAAGCATGATTTTCGTGTCACTGTACAGGAAGCAAATTGATTTTGTTTTCAGATGTCAAATAACCTTGGATCCTTATTGATAGATGGGCGCAGAAGTAGCGTGAGGCCTTACCTGTCCAGAGAGGTGGACACCAGTGTCAGGACATCGCAGGTCTTCATTTAAGTTGTCGTGGACACAGGAGAGGGACAGATGCCCTGAGAAGTCACATGACAAGGAAGGTGGCAAACAAAAAGATTTGTGGTTAAAATTTGCAAGATGATACAAATAAACACCATTTACAAATTGTAAAATCAAACTGGGTGCAACTCTTCTATTCAAACGTCCAGCCAAAACAAAAAAACACAACAATCCATCGCGAAAGCTAATATTTCACTGCACATCAATATAGTACAAGCTATATTTTTAAAACCTTTATCAAACGCCCACAGAAAAAAAGACACACAACACCACTATGGCATAAATTTCTCAAATTTATAGGCGACTTGTGTTTAGATGCTATGATAGTATGGTAGGGATGAGCACAATCTTTGCCTTCCATCCCAGAGGGCTCAGTCCCCAATTGGTGGGGTCTCTGTGTGCCCGTAAATCTGGGGGCACTTCGTAATGCGCATGGAGTCTAAGACATTAGGCCTGTGAGCAACATGTCCTGAATACATACCAGCCTTTGTGCGTCAGTGCTACTGCTTCATTCAAGAGTCACTTACTATTGAAGTGAGAAGTCAGATAAGCGCTATAGAACGGTATTCCTCACAATGAACAATCATTGACTTCCATATACAAAGAACAGCTGATTTGTGTAAGTGGAGCAGACGTGTGAGAGCTTGACTTCAATTTACATCAAATTTCCACTTTACAGTCCAAGAAGTAATAGATCTCTTAATATGTGTGAACTTACAATTGTGCCACTGTGTGATGAAGAAAAAATGCATTGACAGGAAGATTTGAAAGAAGTTCTCAAAGAGTAAGTCACAGAGAAAGCATCAAATAGATAACCATAAAAAAGCTAATGAAAATAATACAATACAAACTCCTTTGAAGATTCCACACTGAAGAAAAGTGTACACACACACACACACACACACACACACACACGTATATATATGTAAATAAATGAGAAATGTTGCCTTGAACTGAAATACAATTATGCTGAAGGACTAAGATTACTAAAACTACAAAATTAAAAATATTAAATCTAAACAAAAATCTTAATAAAAAATATAAAACTGACAAAAGCACCTAACAAAATGACTAAACTGTAAACTGAAATTATATATATATATATATATATATATATATATATATATATATATATATATATAGAGCTTTTTAATATTTTTACTGTACTATATATATTATAAAAAAAATTGTGTGTGCATATATGCATATGCATATATATATATATATATATATATATATATATATATATATATATATATATATATATATATATATATATATGTATATACACTAGGGGTGACCCCAAATAGTCGACGATTCAGTGCTTCGATAGGAGGAGCCTGATTCGACTCCCAATCTCACAGTCGAATATTCGGCGGGGTGTTATGATCATGCCATTTTGGCTATATGGGGGTGCTCAAATGTCTGATTTCACATAGAACTACCGGTTTTCTCCCAATAAGTTAATATACAGCCTATTAAGATAATGCTGTAAATAAGAATCTGAAAAGAAATAAGCTTTAGATAAATATTTTAACGTGTGTGAATAAATCCAACCACCCCTATAGATTTAAGTTTCACTTTCCATAATCTGTGACCGACAGACGAGCATCTTGGCACCAGGGATTTAAGTCTTTAAAAAGACTCAAACTGACACAGGCAGAGTGAAAGACTGGATTTTTTCAATCAGGTAGGGTACAAGTGATTTCAAAACATTTCAGCCGGTTTATATATATCGTGTATTATTTATCTTGTATAACATGCATTTGGTTGAGTTGCGGTAAAGCGCTTCATTGTAGTACATCTCGTCAGAGCGCAGTACGAGCAGTAGGCCTACAAACAGCAATGCAGAATATTAATAACTATGACTGGGACTGTCATATACATAACATTATAACGAGAACACTATTATAATAAAACACTGTGAATTTTTAGAATTTAGTTGGGTCATTCCTGGGATTCGGTAACATTTCAACTTGGAACATACATTTTTTTCAACTACATGTGATTTAACTTTTAAATATCCCACATCATTAGGCACATATCAAACCTCCAAAAAAATCATATTTTCCCACCTCAGGCATTAAATACCTTTTATTATTTTCAGTTTTTTTCAGCTTTAGACACCTTTTTTTTTCTCAACCCCGTAACGGACAAAATGGGATTAGTTTAAAATGGATTTTACACAGAAATTATTATATAACAAACATGTACCTACTGCTCATGTGTCCCTCATAGCAATTTAATGACAACAAACGTACAATTTATCATAATTTTCACATTTTTATAGGACTGAAGCTACAAATACACAAATTGTGTGTCTACGGTCTTTTTATTTTTGTAAAAATATTTTTAATTTAAAATTTTAACTAAAACCACAATGTTATTGTTTTAGTCCTTAACATGTCAGATGGTAATCAGCAAGAAATACTTTTATTCTTAATTGTCTTCCCTATATTTTTCTAAAAATATTAGTGTGACAAGGTGTGACAGGGTTGAAGAAGGGATATATTTGAAGGGATATATTGCCTTAAATTAAAATTTTTGTTTTGTTTCTCTCTCATATTGTCCCCTTGTTTCTGGGTCAACATATCTGCATGGCCAACATTGTCTTTCTGCTGCAAATGTGGGTGCAATTTCTGATGTATGATGCTTGTCAACATTTAAGTGGACATATAACATCAAAAAATTCTATTTAAAAGAAAAATATGAGTTGTCATGATTTTAGAGTATATATATTTACTGAAACCATGACTATTTTATATTTTTTTCATTAAAATTATTACAAAAATGAAGCAAATAACTCAACCCTGTCACAAGTTTACAACCCCGTAACAATGAGAAATACATATATTTGTGACGGGGTTGTGGTTTTTCACTCAAAATGGCCACTGCTCCTCATGTAGTGAAGGAGAGTAGACCATATATGGCATCAATAAACTAAGTACATTGTATATACTTATGGATTAAAATAAAATGCTGAAAAAGTAATAATTTTCCATCTTATTTTATGTGACGGGGTTGAGTTAAGCTTGACAGTACCCTCCCTGACTATAACATACCTCAAAAATATGAATAAAAAGTATGATACTACTAACCATTTTCTGCACCACTATTAAAGAGACCTAAATGATGTCATTTCTAGTAAATAATGACACATATGAGTGGAGACTAAATTATTACGGGCGTAGAATGGATAGTGTGACGGGGTTGAGTTCAGACTGAGGGACATAACTTTAAAGTCTGTTTTTTATAAAATATTTTGCTTTTTTTTTTTTTGAAAAATTTTATTTACAAGAAAGGAACACAAATAAATGCTTACATTGTTGCCAAAAATCACAGACACTATGCACATTTTGTTAATAATTTTCTAAGTAAAAACTCAGAGATGTGCCTCAGGGACATGGCAAAAAGCTTGGTTTAAGATAGATATAAGACATTATTTTATGCTAAATAATATTAAAATGCAAAAATTATTTTTATTCATTATAATGGCCATCCCAAAGTTTTGTGAAAAGCTTCTAACAATTCATTTTGTTGAACCACCACTTTAGAAACTGTGGGGGACTGAAATATTACCGAATCCCAGGAATGACCCAGTTGCCGTGTTTCTGCATGTTGTTGCGCGAAGAACGCGTCCACAACAAGAGTTTATTCAGAGCCATGCAGACGTTCATGCATTCGGGGCATTTTGTGCAGATAGCCTAAAAGTCGTAATTCTATATGAGATAAATGATAAGTTAAATCCCATTGATTAAAAACCTGCTATCAAATGCTTCATTCTATGGTCATCTTCAGCGTGCGCAGCTCAAAACAGAAATCCAGAACATTAATAAATGTCATATACATACTTTCAAGCACTTTCAAGAACCTTATTGTGTCGCTGTTAATTTCCTATAAAATATGCTAAGTATGACAGCATGGTAAATAAAAAATAAAGAATATATATATATACATATATAATGTGTGTGTGTGAGTACGGTAAAACAGGAAAAATTACGCCTGTAATTTCAAAGTGAAGGCTTATAATAGACCCTACTCTTAAAAGTGCTCTTTTATTTCCATCTTGGACAACCAACCAATCACAGTCTTCAAAAGACTGTGTCATAGCTAGCAACGGGGTCAGCCTCAAGGGATCCTATCCTTAGCATATCATTAACTGTACTGCAAAGCAGAAGGTCTAGTGAGAAGGCAGCGAGGTTAATCCGGTAACAGTTATATTTTTTCTGTAGATATTTCGCTAACTGTTAATATTTCCCCCTATTTTCACAATGTCATGTGCTGTTAGCGCTTATTTATTTGTATTTAGAACCGCTAACTTGAATAATACCCCGCAGCAACAGTGTAAAAGTATCCTGAGTCAGACGCACCTCTCCCGCATTAACATCCGCTCTTCACACGCATATGATCGCGGGCGTGAAATGGAATCACAAACTTGGCTGCATTTGAGACTTTAAGGCATTTTGAGTAGGTAAGTAGGTAAATTTAACGAGTAGGTAAATTTAACGAACGTTACAGTATCCACTGTAGCTGTCCGCTAGTAAAAACATAGCTTTATCAGTCATTATCCGTGTACGAACCAGCGCAAACAAAAAATGTTACCTCATGAAGTTAATCATCAGTCTCCTTGCTTACGTTGAGCATACCAGCTTATTTCTGGTTCAAATATATATGGCTTAAAGAAATATTTCCACTTGCCATTGCCACTGTATCGCGCTTACTACAGTTCAGTTAGTGGATCAGCAGGCCCTGGCTGGTGTGTGACTGAGTGAAGGCGGGGCTAATTTGCATATTCAAAGATCCGCATATAGAATCAGAATCAGAATCAGAATGAGCTTTATTGGCCAAGTATGTTTGGAGAGTGGGGAGGGTTGTACCAGTGATTCGCTCAGCAGTCCGGACTACCCTCTATAGTCTTCTGAGGTCAGATTTGGTAGCTGAGCTGAACAAGACAGTTATTGAAGTGCAGAGGACGGATTCAATCATGGTCGGAGTAGAACTGTTTCAGCAGCTCCTGTGGCAGGTTGAACTTCCTCAGCTGGTGAAGGAAGTACAGCCTCTGCTGGGCCTTTTTGACAATGGACGCAATGTGATTGTCCCACTTCAGGTCCTGAGAAATTGTGGTGCCCAGGAATCTGAATGACTCCACTGCAGTCACAGTGCTGTTCATGATGGTGAGTGGGGGGAGTGCAGGGGGGTTTCTCCTGAAGTCCACGATCATCTCCACAGTTTTGAGCGTGTTGAGCTCCAGGTTGTTAAGACTGCACCAGACAGCCAGCTCCTTAACCTCCTGTCTGTAAGCAGACTCGTCACTGTCCTGGATGAGGCCAATCAGTGTGGTGTCGTCTGCAAACTTCATGAACTTGACAGAGGGGTCTTTAGAAATGCAGTCGTTGGTGTAGAGAGAGAAGAGCAGTGGGGAGAGAACGCAGCCCTGAGGAGCTCCAGTGCTGATCGTACGGGTGCTGGACGAGAATTTTCCCAGCCTCACTAGCTGCTGCCTGTCTGTCAGGAAGCTGGTGATCCACTGACAGACGGAGGTGGGCATGGAGAGCTGAGTTAGTTTATTCTGAAGGGTGTCCGGGATGATGGTGTTAAAAGCGGAGCTGAAGTCTACAAACAGGATCCTCACATAAGTCCCTGGTCTGTTCAGATGCTGCAGGATGAAGTGCAGTCCCATGCTGACTGCATTATTCACAGACATGTTTGCTCTGTAGGCAAACTGCAGGGGGTCCAGTAAGGGTCCAGTGGAGGCCTTCAGATAAGCCAAAACCAGTCTTTCAAATGATTTCATGGCCACAGACATTAGAGCCACAGGTCTGTAGTCATTACGTCCAGTAACTTTGGGTTTCTTTGGGACAGGGATGATGGTGGAGCGTTTTAAGCATGAGGGGATGTAAACAAGATGGCGGCGCGTGCACACGCTGCGGCTTCTCTCTCTCCCGAAAGAATGGTGTTTTCGTGTTTTTTATGTTGTGAGACGCAGTGTTTTTGTACGTCTTCGTCGCGTCTATCTGTCCTAAAGCGCGCATACAGTCGTGAGTTTCTGCTCGACGTCGGCAGAACCACATTTTTAGAGTTAAACTTCGCGCACAGCCGAAGAGCTGCGGGACCTCGGTCTGCTCCGGAGGCCTACACCATCACCGACCCCCACTACTGCATCTCGCCCAGAGCGGAGGCGCCACAAGCGGCGCGAGAGGAAGCAGAAGAGGGGTAAGCGCGGAGGTATCCGGGCTAGGCTAGCAGCTAACCCACACAAGCCAGCTATCCCCACCATCGTACTGGCCAACGTACGCTCTTTGGATAATAAACTGGACCACATCCGACTACTACGCTCATATCAGAGGACTGTAAGAGACTGTTGTGTTTTTGTTTTCACGGAAACATGGCTCAGCAACAGCGTGCCGGACTGCGCCATTCAGCTCGACCAGCTAACATGCTATCGAGCGGACAGAGCTCTCGTCGAGGGAGGTAAGACCCGCGGCGGCGGGCTTTGTGTTTACATTAATGACGCGTGGTGCCGCGACGCTGTTGTGGTCTGCAAACACTGCTCGCCCCTGGTGGAGTTTATGATTATTAAGTGTCGGCCGTTCTATCTACCGAGGGAATACACAGCCATACTACTCGCTGCTGTATACATCCCTCCCAACTCCAACAACAACAGGAGTGAGGCACTTAATGAACTGTACCAGCACATCAGTGAGCAGCAGACAGCCCACCCAGATGCTTTTCTCATCTTGGCGGGGGATTTTAATCACGCAGACCTAAAGAGTGTGTTCCCTAAAATACACCAACATGTGAACTTTCCAACACGAGGAAACAACACTCTGGACTTTGTTTACACAACCCAGAGAGGAGCTTACAAGGCCCTTCCCCTCCCCCATCTTGGCACCTCAGACCACATCACTGTCATGCTAATGCCTGCATACAGACCGATCGTTAAAGTCACCAAACCTGTTCACAAACAGATACAAGTGTGGCCAAAAGGGTCGTCAGAGGCACTTCAAGACTGTTTTGACACCACTGACTGGAATATGTTTAAGCAGGCTGCCACATACAATAACACCACAGACCTCCAAGAGTACTCAGAGACTGTCACTGCCTACATCACCAAGTGCATTGATGATGTAACAGTCACAAAGACCATCACTGTCCGGGCCAACCAGAAGCCATGGCTGACAGGGGAGGTCCACAGACTCCTGAAGGCTCGGAACGCTGCTTTTAGAGCCGGAGATGAGGTGGGCCTGAGGACAGCTAGGGCCAATCTATCCCGCGGCATCAGAGAGGCCAAGAGACAGTACTCCAGGAGGGTAGCCCATCGCTTCAGCGACAGCAGAGACACTCGGAGCCTGTGGCAGGGGATTCAGACCATTACGGACTACAAGCCCCCACCGCGCACCTGTGACAGCACCATCCCCCTGCTGAATGAGCTGAACGCCTTCTTCGCTCGCTTTGAGGCACAAAACAGCACCACTGCACAGAAGACCCCACCTTCTCCCGGCGACCAGGTGATGACGCTGTCCCCGGACAGTGTGAGGAGATCCCTCAGCAGGATCAACACACGAAAAGCTCCGGGTCCTGACAACATTCCTGGTCGTGTACTGAGAGACTGTGCAGCGGAACTCACTGATGTCTTCACAGACATTTTCAACATCTCGCTGAGTCAGGCTGTTGTCCCCACATGCTTCAAGGCTACCACCATCATTCCAGTCCCGAAGAAGTCATCTCCATCCTGCTTCAATGACTACCGTCCAGTCGCACTTACTCCTATCCTCATGAAGTGCTTTGAACGACTAGTCATGCACCACATCAAGTCTGCCCTCCCCCCCTCCCTGGACCCCTTCCAGTTTGCATATCGGTCCAACCGCTCGACCGATGATGCCATCGCCACTGCCCTCCACCCAGCCCTCACACATCTGGACAAAAAAGACTCATATGTCAGAATGCTGTTCATAGACTTCAGTTCAGCATTCAACACAATCATCCCTCAACAGCTCATTCACAAACTGGTCCAGCTGGGGCTCAACACCTCTCTGTGCAACTGGCTGTTGGACTTCCTGACTGGGAGACCTCAGGCAGTACGGGTCGGCAGTAACACATCCAGCACCATCACACTTAACACAGGGGCCCCTCAAGGATGTGTGCTGAGCCCCCTCCTCTTCACTCTGCTGACCCACGACTGCACACCGTCACATAACTCCAACCTTTTCATTAAGTTTGCGGACGACACGACTGTGGTGGGTCTCATTAGCAACAGAGATGAGACAAACTACAGGAGCGAGGTGAGCCGCCTGGCCGGGTGGTGCAGTGACAACAATCTCTCTCTGAATGTGGAGAAGACGAAGGAGATTGTTGTTGACTTCAGGAGAGTGCACACTCAGCATGCTCCTCTGACCATCAATGGTGCGACTGTGGAGAGGGTGAGCAGCACCAAGTTCCTAGGTGTGCACATCACAGAGGACCTTTCCTGGACCAACAACACTGTAGCACTGGCCAAGAAAGCACAACAGCGTCTCTACTTCCTCCGCAAACTGAGGAGAGCCAGAGCCCCGGCCCCCATCATGTACACCTTCTACAGAGGCACCATCGAGAGCATCCTTACTAGCTGCATCACTGTGTGGTATGGCGCTTGCAACGCGTCCTGCCGCAAGTCACTTCAACGCATAGTGAAAGCAGCTGAGAGGATCGTTGGTGTCTCTCTCCCCTCCCTCCAGGACATCTACAACACCCGTCTCACCCGCAAAGCCCTCTGCATTGCAGGTGATCCCACCCACCCGACACACAGCTTCTTCAGTCTGCTGCCATCAGGGAGGAGACTGCGGAGTCTCCAGGCCAGGACCAGCAGACTGAAGGACAGCTTCATCCATCAGGCTGTCAGGAAGCTGAACTCCCTCCCGACCTTGCCCCCCCTCCCCTCTTTTGCCCCACGCACCACTGAACTCTGACCCTCCAACCCCCCCCTCCCTTTCCCACTTACAAACTGTGACCCGCACTAGTCACTTTGTGCAGCATTGGACTGATCACTACCCCATCCAGCATTGACTGCAAACTACCTCCTAGGTCAGTTTAATTAAGACTGTTCTCTGAGCTCTTTAGCTCTTCATCACTTTAACACTGATAAGCTCTTTTGCACTACACTCATTACATCTGCACAGTTTTTTTTGCACTACACCCATTATATCTGCACAGTTTTGTTTATTTAATGGTTGCACTATCTGCCATGTGCCTTACGCCACTTTAACTATCTCTTTTTTACAATGTCCTTATTGCATATCTGTATAGTTTGTATTTATATATATTTAAACTGTAACTATCTGTTTTTTACATTACTGTTAGTGTTTAGTGTTAACTGTATGCACCAAGGGTCTGAGAGTTACGCAATTTCAATTCTCTGTATGTATGTGCTGTACATGTGGTGGAATTGACAATAAAGCTGACTTTGACTTTGACTTTGACTTTGACTTCGCACAGCTACAGTGATATATTGAAGATCTGTGTGAAGATGGGGGCCAGCTGGTCAGCACAGGTTTTTAGGCAGGCTGGTGACACACCGTATGGGCCTGGTGTTTTCCTTCTTTTGTTCTTTCTGAAGACCTGGCGCACCTCGTCTTCGCTGATCTGAATTGCAGGTGTGGGGGAGAGGAGGGTTGCTGGAGGTGTTAATGGTTGTGTGGAGAGGTATTCAGGGCAGGTGTGGGGTGTTTTTTTTTTTCAAACCTGCAGTAGAAATTCAGATCGTCTGCCAGTTGTTGATTCTCCAGAGTGCTGGGGGATGGTGACTTGTAACTGGTGATTTCTTTCATACCTTTCCACAGTGAAGCAGAATCACTGGAAGAGAATTTGTTCCTTAGCTTGCCAGAATAATTCCTCTTTGCCACTCTGATCTCCTTTTCCAGTGTGTATTTGGCCTGTTTATACAAGACTTTATCCCCCTTCCTGTAAGCATCTTCTTTGGCCTGACAGAGCTGTCTGAGTTTTGCAGTGAACCATGGTTTGTCGTTGTTGTAGGTTAAATGAGTCCTGGTAGGAATGCATATATCCTCACAGAAACTGATATAAGATGTTATAGTCTCTGTGAGCTCGTCCAGATCGTTTGCAGCAACTTCGAAAACAGTCCAATCAGTAAGGTCGAAACAGGTTTGTAAAACCTGTTCTGTTTCATTAGTCCATCTTTTAACAGTTCTTAATACAGGTTTAGCTGATTTAAGTTTCTGCTTGTAGGTCGGTATAAGATGAACCAAACAGTGATCAGAGAGTCCTAAAGCTGCTCGTGGGACAGAGTGATATGCATCCTTTATCGCTGTGTAAAACTGATCCAACATATTACTGTCTCTAGTGGGACATGTGATGTGATGTCTGTATTTTGGCAGTTCACGAGAGATTTGCTTTATTAAAGTCCCCGAGAATGATTAAAACAGAGTCTGGGTGTTGTTGCTCAGTCTCTGTGATTTGATCAGCGAGTTTCTGTAAAGCGGAGTTCACGTGCGCTTGCGGAGGAATGTAAACACTCACCAGAATGAACAAACTAATCTCTCGCGGCGAATAGAATCGCTTGCAGTTAATGAAGAGTGTTTCAAGATCAGAACAGCACATCTTCTTTAACACAGTTACATCTGAACACCACCTCTCATTGATGTAAAAGCATGTCCCGCTGCCGCGCGATTTCCCTGTTGATTCTGCATCACGATCCGCTCTAATCAGCTGGAAGTTAGGCAGATGTAGCACGCTGTCCGGTATGGCATCGTTCAGGCAGGTTTCTGTGAAACACAGAGCAGCAGAGTTTGAAAAATCCTTGTTTGTCCAGGAGAACAGGAGTTCGTCCATTTTGTTGGGTAGAGAGCAGAGATTCGCCAGATGGATGCTAGGCAACGCCGTTCTAAATCCGCGTTGACGAAGCTTCACAAGTGCGCTGGCTCGCTTCCCCTGTCTGCACGTCCTGAAGCATTTGACCAGAGCTACGGCTGCGCCAACTACAATGTTAAGCAAAACGTCTGAATAATCAAAAATCGGTAAAAGATTTTGTGGTGTGTTCTGCCGAATGTTCAGCAGGTCATCCCTAGTAAAACTGATCGTGTTTGAGAAACAAAAAACAGGAAAAACAAACAAAAACAGTACAAACACTGAAGAGCAAAGCACTGTAGCTGCCATCTGTGGCGCCATCTTAGATAGAAGTAAATGTATAGTAAATGAGGTGTAAATAGTATAGTAAATAGGAAGTAAATAGTATAGTAAATGAGGCGAGGGTGTAGTGTTACATTCAAGCTATTTTAAGGCATGAGAAATTATTTTCACAAGAAAAAACATTTAAATATGTCATTTTGATGATCAAAGATGAGTTTCAAAGGATCAAATTTTTGACTACAGGGGGACTTTAAGAATATGGGCCCTGAAGTGCCAAAACTTGTCTTTTTTTTACAGTCTATGGTCTGAATGCAAACTTGACGCAATGACGTCATGAATATGCAAATTAATATATGACGTCACCTGCCGCCACAAGTCTCACAAAATCATGTGGGAAACACTGTGTATATATATACATATAAATATATATATATATAAATATATATATATATATATATATATATATATATATATATATATATATATATACACACACACATATATATAAATATATATATATATATATATATATATATATATATATATATATAGTAAAATAAAACTGTTAAAAGCTGAAAATAAAATATAAATTTTACATGAAAAATGTACAATAAATTAGAAATATTGGCTTGAAATGAAATAAAATTAAAAATGACTAAAACTACGAAATAAAAGTTTAAGCTTATCAAAAATCTTAATAAAAAATATAAAACAGCTAACAAAATGACTAAACTGTAAACTGAAATTAAAATGAAAACGGAAAAATAAAAGCTAATTAATATATATTATAATACATTTCTACATTTAAGTATGTTCCCAAAGGGAGTTTTTATCAGACTTAGCTACAATAAGTAAACTCAATTTTGTCTCCAAATAATAGCCTCCTCAACACACGACTGTCATGGTCGGCAAGCGTCCTGTGACAGGATTAATCTCCTGCAAAGGAGGGTGGGCTAGGGCAGCCAGAACTCATTTGGTGTGTTGCTATGAAATGGCTGCCCATCAGAAATATCTTCATCTATCTCTGTCTCATCTACATGGGTGGAAATGGAGGGATGAAGGGCTGAAAGGAGAGAGGGAGGGTGAAAGGGGCGTCCAGAGCAGAGAGGTCAGCGCATTCAAGGAGTCCATCATTTTGACTTGTCAAAACGTCTATTAACTGAGTTTGTGGAAGTGTCAGTGTGCGTTCAGCGACACGAGCTTCAGCTTCTCCAGGCTGTTCTGAGATATGAAGTATCTCTTTGAGGAGACAAATCAGATGGGAGAAAATAAGTATTTTATTAAGCTCCAAAAAGCAAAAAAAAAAAAAAAAAAAAAAAAAAACTTCAGACAGTAGTCTGTATAAAAAAAAAAAATAAATAAAAAAAAAAATCTTGTGACAGTACGGCAGCGATAAACGCAAAAGCAGAAATAGTGATTGTTTCCAAACAGGTTTCTAAAATGCTCCCTCGTCTGCCATTGCTCTGTTACTTTCTTAACACATGGTTTATTGTCAGTCTTACATCAGCACTTTAGAAACTTCAAGGTTTCAACACTGGCCCAGATCTCAAAGTATTCTTGATAAAACAGTACCAGCTGAGGTAAACAGCCAAAGGTAAACAGAGTGTAAAACCCAAAGGCGGATTTAGTTCTAAACCATCCGTTCAATTCATTGCGATCAGGCAGGCGTACTGGCAGATATCTGAAGATTGCAGAAACTGAGAATGAAATACCTGTGTGATCTCAAGGAACAATGAAAAGCTCTGTTTTGTTGCGTTTCTTATCTGCTATTATTGTTATAGTGTGGTCAATGGTTTTAACTGTTTTACTACTGGATGATTGAGAAGTAGAAGGTTTTTTTGTAACTAAAATGTTATAAACAGACCCTTGATGCTGATTGGTTAATACAGTATTCCAAGGTCAAAGTATACTTAGATTTTTACCTGTAAAAATATCTATAAGAAATATGTGCAACTCTAGTTTAGAGTGCAAAGACATTTTCATAGCTCATAACTGTACAGAAATGATGGAAGCAGTTTCCACCACAGAACAAAAATAAATAAATAAATAAATAAATAAATAAATAAAAGGTAATTGTGACTTTTTATCTCAAAATTCCAACATTTTGTCAGAATTGTGAGATATAAACTCAAAATTGCGAGATATAGTCTCAAATTCTAAAGAACTTGCAATTCTCAGAAGAAAAGTCAGAATTGTAAAATATGAACTCAGAATTGTGCAACTTAAACTCGCAACTGCAAGAAAAATAATCTGAATTCAAAGATAAAAATTCGCAATTACCTTTTTTTATTAAGTGGTGAAAAAAAAGAATTGTGAGATACTAACTCGGAATTGTGAGAAACAGACAGAACTGTGAGATTATAAACTAGAAATAAATAACTAGAATATGCTAGCAATAACTCATGCATGCTATCAAATGTAGTAGACCAAGGATACTTTGGCCATCAGTTGCGCTAAAAAACTATATCGTAACAGCTATAATGTGAAACACCAAGAATTAATAATATACACTAGAACACAAAAATGTAAGTACATGTGTTAAAAGTTAACTACATATCAGTCCTGTGAAGTCTCATAGTGCAAGGCACTATTGGGAAATCAAAAAAAAAAGTTTCTTAAAACGTCTCATCCTTTTCTCAAGCTGATTTTAGTTTCTACATCTGCAAATGTCAATATATATAGCTCAAATTGAGCTGACATGAGGTATTCAATAATTTCAGAAGACCTGGTAAACCTTCAGAGCTGTCAGGAAGTTTTTACTTTCTGGGAAAAAAAATGTGTTGTCTTGGCCTGCTCTCTCTTTCTCTAACTTTGAGAGAAGCCAGGCACTGCAGGATAATCACAGTTTAATAGGAGCAAATATTGAAAGCAGGAGCTTTCCTACAGCTCTCTCCCAGTGCGCCTGAGAAAAACGCTAGCACATGGGTGTGTAAGAAATCGATCATTTCATGATACATCAATTAACGTGAAGAGTGGAGGAAACCGTCGTATTGACGTTCGTCCATTGTTTGCGTTGGAATCGTCCAGTCGAATGTCATTGGAAACGCAGCTCTGTCGAACATTCTGACAACCTTGTTTAAGCAAAACAATTCACGTGTACCAATCTAGAGTTTCAGCTCAAAAAACGAACAGGAGACGAAAAATCGTCCAAGAAGTCGCCCAGATAAATACATTCATGCTTGTGTTTTTTTGTCCTTGTTCTTAAGATGAACTTGCGAGGTGCGTGTTCCCTCTCAGGCGTCTTATTTGCCATGCAGAGCCGTTGCATGTTGGGAGAGGGACTTATCCACAGACTGGGGCCTCTTTCTAATGATTTCCCACACCTGCACATCTGCTGCCGTTTTAATTAATACTCTAAGGAGGTTTGTCGCGAGTAATCAAAAACATTGTCACTTACAGAATCCTTCATTATAGAACAAAAATCAACACTTTGCATGAGTAGAATGAGGGCACTTACAAAGTAGCCCACGTCACAATAAACAATCTAATCAAGTAAAGGTGCAGAAGACTTTATTCCATGCAGTCCAGGGTTTTTTCGTGAACACATGGTGAAGGGCTGGGCATCATTTTTATGCAGGCCTTGGTCCCTCGGCCTCACACGGGTGGAAAGAGAGGGGGGGGCACGGCGAAGGCAATAGTCGCATCAGCTCACTTCGGCTCTGCAGCATCACCACAACCTCTCTCCTCGCTGATTTATAGCCCGCCGCTGACCTCTGAGGTCGTAACATGGTGATGGGTGACTGGCTCTCAACGGTAAGCTACTGGCACTTGACAAAGTGCCGAGAGCAGAATGAATTTACTCCTCTTTTCCTCAATCATCAACAGGCGCACGCCGGCTTGCTGCCCTGACCCCCTCTCATCCTGACTGCTATAACAAGATCTCCCATCTCATGGAAGAGCGAGGGAGAGGGAGGCTGAAAAATTTACTGTCATTTCTACTTTCCAATGAGCTCCGGTGAGCACTTCTTTCACCTTCAGGTTGCTTGGCGTGCCTGGGATAAGGAGGGCTGGTTGGGACGCGGGCGAGGGCACTTCGATGCACCTGTCTAACTTTGGGTCGTTTGCCAGAGGTACTTCAATCTGCTATTGCTTCCATCAACTTGATAACGGCAAGTTCGATTTAATAAGTAGATAAATCTCCATAAAGGTGGATGGTTCACGTAGCTCATTCGTCAATATGTGGATGTGCCAGTTAGCGGCAAACAAATACTTACCGACGCAATCATTAATGACATACGCAAAAATCCATTCGGTTACTTTGCCTTTTATTGTCGCTGGGTGGGGGATTGTAAATTTAGGCGATATAAAATGCATAATTTCCTAAAGTAGGGTTTTAAATTATCCGGCAGTGCAAATGTTGGCCCATTGTGGCAGGCGAGACACAGTAGGTTATAATTGAAAATAAAAAAGCCATTTAAAAGACATTCAATAAGCCACTGGGAAATTGATCAGGCTATAAAATCTGGCGCGGGAGGCTGGCACTCCGCTTCAGTCTTGACACAGCACTATCCCTGCAGGCTTCACAGTCTACATGCCGGCGTACAAACAAGGGATGCCGCGGAAGTACACTTCCCAACGTTTTCCTTGCGTCCTCGGGCATGCATTTAAATTGCGCAAGAAACATAATGTTGTAGTACGAAGTGGACTTGCTCTGGAAAAACTGGGAAAAATGATTTCCCTCAGTGGTAGGGAGTGGTAAAAAAATGATAGAAGATTGCAAGACCGGGCCCAAGTGCGCGCGAAAAAAAAAAAAAAACACATTCCGCTCCTGCTTCTTTAACTTTCAATTCTCCCAAGCATCTCTGCTTCACAGCCCCTGGCTATTGCCTTTCTCAATCTGTCCCTGGGGAGGCAGGAGTTATGGGCCCTGTCGATTGAGGAGAAAGGGATGTTATTCCCCTGTCACCCTCACCCGGTCCGCCAGCAGCCCTGCCCTGATCTATGGCCACCGTGGCGGGGTAGAAGTGTCTTGATGCACCATTGGTTTCCAGCGCTGTCACCCCCACCCTGACGCTCAAACTCATACTACCTTTACAACCCCCTCACCGACCCTTTAAAACACCCCCTCCGTGATTCTTGTTGGGTAGCTCTCTGAGGGACAGGGGTGTGACACGATGGCCTCGAGGAGGTCACCCCTAAAGGGACAAGATCTGGTTGGAGTCAGAAGCGGGATAAAGTGACACCTGGCGGGTGTTTACCTGAGATGGCACACTGCACAATGGTGTGGACAGTTGATCGTGGTATTGAGAGATTGTGTCTAATGGAGATTGTGATCTTGGCGTAAACTTTCGAGGACGTATGGCAATTTCATGAAACTTATTTGAATAATAACTCAAAATAAGCTCTGTTAGCTCCGGCAGGCAGCTAATTTCTAACCATGATAGAAACTCATAATAGAAGGAGACTGTTTCAAAACAAATTTGATGGCAACATTAACATTTATTTGTGTAGCACACAAAAAAAGTGTTCAGCACCGACTAACAATCACAGTTCAAATGAGTACACATATTAGCATGCTGTTAAACCAATGACTATATACACTAATAGCTACACTAATAAGTACTAATAATAGCATAAAATATTGGGTAAATTATAATATATTATTACATTGGTGTATTTTCAATTTTAAATATTGTTTATAATAAAATATTCATTATATAAAATTGTAATACAGTAATGTAAGACCACATCCGGAACATGTCACCTTTTTATAATAATAATAATAATAATTATTATTATTAATAATATTAAAAAAGCAGCATAATTAATATGTAATTGATATTTTTCCCCTTTACACTAGTGTATGATATTTTCCTTATTACAGTAGTGAATGAGATTTTCCATAATTCTGTAATTTTCACAAAAATGGTATACAATACAAACTTTTTTATTCATACAAAATCTGTTATATTTAAAAATATACATTTTTACTTCTCATTTTGCATATAAAATATGACTTGGACTCTGATGCTGCTTTTAGAATCCTAAAACATATTACTTTTTTCAACAACATTATGTCATCAGTGATGGGAAGGTTACTTTGGAAATGTAACTGATTACAGATTACAAGTTACCCTATTTAAAATGTAATAAGTAGTGTAACTATTTCATTTACTTTATTAAAGTAACATAACTGATTACATTTGAGCATTCTGATTACTTTTCCAAATTTCTAATGAATGTTTTAATAGATTATAATAAATTAAACTTAAATTATAATAAAATAAATTAAAAGATTATAATAATCTAATTTTAAAGCACAGCCACTACAAAATCAGACTTCAACACCTTTTTGCTTTGAGATCATTCTAAGGTTAAATACAGATTTAAAATCATAACATTTGATTAACATAAGTTAATCATTAACATTTTTGTAACTCTAACGGATTACAGTTACATTTATTGTGTAATTAAATTATGTAACGCTGTTACATGTAACTAGTTACTCCCCAACACTACGTTACATACAGTAAACATGGTTATGCTTACAGATGTTGCCTAGCTGGATTTTGTAACGGAGTTTTAGCCTACAAAGGAGAAAAGTTATTCAATTGGAGCAACTGGGAACGGGACATAGAATAAATCTGAATTTAAAATCATAAATTAATAGACAGACACACGTCTCCTTTTAAGTCCAGGAGCATTTTGCTAGCGATATAAATATGAGGGAATTGATGTCAGATCTCCATACACATGAGAAGGCCTACGGGGCACGTGTCCATCTGACATGTGTCGAGAATTAAGAAAAGGGTGGAGAGATGGAGGAAGGCCTCGGCCCACAAGAGCTCCGAGATGAGATGAAGAACTTACCCGCCGTTAGCCCGCAGGCAGAAGGGTGACACTCGGCTGACCGAGATGGACATAAGTGACTTTGGATATGAACTATAAAAGAAAGGATGAAAAAAGCAGAAAAAACTGATGCAGGTGGTTATGTGACAGTTACCCCGCTGGGGATGATCTGACTGAATAAAGAGACAGATTAATAAATAAATATCTTTTAAAAAATGGGAGACCGAGGAGGGCTGCCATCCATCAAAGATCCTATTACCACGAAACCTGGAGCCATATGTATAAGGCAGCCGGGATCTTAAGCAGATACCAATTCAACTTTTCCTTACAATTTGTTATCGCTGACATCCATCACCCAACACACACACAGATACACAAAGACACTCACACACCGGGTTGAATTATGAACAGATTTCTTTTAAAGCAGATTTAAAGTAAATTACTAATATAATTTGCACAATCATAAGTAGCTTTATCGGTGGAATTAAAGAGTTAAAAATGAGGGAAATGAGAAGAGAATTTTTTTTATTTCCTCAGAGAGAGGAATGTAAACAGCTATCTAACCACTACCATATTTTTGTAATCTGTTTATTTGGGTATTTATACGAACAATATGTAGTTGTGTATTCAGCTTGTTCAATTAAATGACACGGTCTTCATTTGGGACAACAAACATCTTATATAAAATGTCAGACTACTCAGTTTTCAAGGTCAGGTGTTGTCAATCTTTGTGAGAGTGTGTGTCGGTGAGGGAGGTGGTGATGACAACAGATGGATTCAACTTTGCTAAAGATCCACTTGTAACACTGGCAGAATTACACGCTTCTGCGTTACGTTGCATGTTGGTATGCAATAACAAATTATTACATTTCCAGAGAGGTTGATATGCAATCATTTGTTGTGACATTCAACATAAACGAATCGTTACAATTACTAGTGACACCAAACGTAAACTTACGTTTGCAATGCTGAAAATGTAGGAATGCAACAATAAATTACTGACACAACCATATGCTGACTAATCACTTAAGTCATCTAAAAGTTTCATTTTCATTTGGCCTAAAACAAAGATTTGGTAAAATTGATTCTAATGGCTTGTGCACACCAAACGCGAAGCGAATATTCTCATCACGTTATCTTTCTAGATTACTCGCGGGGTGTTTTTCGTATCACTCATGCGAATGAAATCAATGCTCTCCTCTATTTTCTGATACAACTGGATGTGTCAAACTAGACGTTTCAATAAACTCTTTGCTGATTGGCTTACGTGACAATGTGTCGTGAATTTTCTGCTCAAGTTAAAAGACGCGATTGAGGCGTATATCGCGTATCCGTGGGAAACGCGTCACCCAATTTGTCGCCTGAATTTGCATCTATGCGCGTCTTTGCATTAACTTCATATGTAAACTACTCGCGTAAATAATAACATTTGGTTTTGGTGTGCACACACCATAAGAATTGTTAAAAATGTTTTACTTCTTTTTCTTAAATTGTCATTTATATATTATTTACATCAATATAGCTAAGTGAATGTATTGATTTCTGCCAAGCATTGTAATAACACAAAGCTTTTATGAGAAAAGTTACTTTATTATGTGTATATATATATATATATATATATATATATATATATATACACACATATAAAATGCATACTAAAATAATAATAATTAAAATAATTAAAATTGCTGAGTATTTTGATTCCGGCAAAACACTGTTATAAGAGCAAGCCTTTATTATGTTTTATTTTATTAAATCTTTTATATAATTGTATCTATTTTTGTGTTTTCAAATATGTTAATTTACATATATTATTATATATTTATGTAGTAACAGTAAAATCAAATTGATGAGCATTTTGATTTCTGCAAAACAAATTCATATGAGCGAACATTTATAAGAACAGCACATTTTAATGAGAAATAATGCTTCATTTCAGGAATAAAATCATCTAAATATGGTAACAATCTTTTTAATCGATTCATCTGATTCATTCAAAAGTGACAATTAATCACCCAACACTTATCCTATTTGTTTACTACCTGACCTCAAATTTTGTCACTTTTTGCCTCGCAACTTCCTTCAGCATGTCTTATAGAATGTTTTAGATGTAGAACAGGGTATATGCAGGAATCAAGGAGTTAAATGTAATACCTTTAAAGACCTTTTTTAAGACTCTTTCCATAAAATTTAAGACCTCATCGACCTCAGTTTTAACTAGTTACATCGGCGACACTTTAACTTACATTTACTATATATTGATTGTAAGATAGCTAGGGGTTGGGTATCGTTTGAATTTGATCAATTCCTATTCCACTTATCGATTTAGATTATTTTCGATTCCGATGTGATTAAAAAATGAAGTCAAACATTTAGATATCAGACATATTTATTCTGTGGCTCTTTCTGCAAAACATTCAGTTGCAGCTGAATACCTTGAAGAAAAATCTGCAGGCTACATAAAAACTGTACTCATTTAAGAGCTGTAGCAAAATCTATATATTTTTTTAAAATGGAGGTTGTGATTCTCTCATGATTCTGAAGAAAAAAACGTTAGACAACTAAACAAAAAATTATGAATGACTCAATGACTCACTCAAGATTTACTTGTTTCATTACTGGATGAATCCGCGTTTTTGAACGAATCTCTTGAATGATTCAAAGACAAATACATTTTAACAGCCCCTTTTCACCACCTACTGGCGCAACAATGTAATCGATAAATCTTTATTTGAAGAGTCAAATTACATTCAAACTTTACTCTATGATCGCTACCGTACACATCATAGTTTATATCTGAACTAAACTTTTATCCCAGTACTTCTGTGATTATTTGAATGTTTGTAACACAGAAACAATGATACTTTGTGGTTGAAAAGACTGTTTGTGAAGTGGTTTCATTTATACATGACTGCTGCTGTCTTCAGGTCAGCGGCAGAGCGCTGCGAACGCAGGTTTAATTAATGTTCAAATC
Organism: Spinibarbus caldwelli; assembly: GCA_039654775.1. Taxonomy (NCBI): domain Eukaryota; kingdom Metazoa; phylum Chordata; class Actinopteri; order Cypriniformes; family Cyprinidae; genus Spinibarbus; species Spinibarbus caldwelli. The sequence goes on along the minus strand of CM077230.1, from coordinate 19,789,102 downwards.
ACACTGGTGTGACTGTACGCTGCACGGACAAACCAAGAGTGATCACACAGTTGTGATCGCACCATATAACTGAATATGAATAAATAAGTTAATCATTTATAGTATAATAATTAAATAATAATGCATTAAGTATTTTATCTTTAATCGTAGAAGCTGCTAAATATATTCAGCCAACACAGACTTGTCGCTGTAGGTTTGTTACTCTGAATTTACTCTGTATCTCTTAATGCACAGGTCTATTTTGACATTGACTTGTCAGATAGTTCATTCCGTCCATTGCTACAATATTTATCACTGTCAATCATAGCAATGCCTTAAGGAAAATTTAGCTGATTCACTCGGGTAATTTTTTTACACTCGCGTTTGTCATTCCTGAAACAGTATACGGTCGTGGACAAACAAAACGTTTCTTCAAATTTAAAATGGATTATGAAAGAGACCTTTTTTCCTGTTATAATGGGAAGATCTGCGAGTGCGTAGAACTCCGTAAACAGAGCGGTTAACTAACTACAGTAAGCACTTCTGGTCTGATTCTGATCGCCTTTCGACACACAGAGCACTCACAGTTATTCCTAGAGATGACCCTCAGCAATAGTTCCAACTCCTTATCTTCCAAAAATTTGTATTTCCCCATTAATCAACGATGTTGTTTAACAACTGGGCATGAAGCTATCACGCAGCAGTCAGTGAGAGCGGTAACAGGTGACGTCAAATCTAGCAGGATTCCATTAATAAACTACACTGAATCCTTATTTGGCTACGCAATTATTAAATTCAGACTTTAGCATGCAACCTCTTTGGACAAATATACATAATGAAAAGATGATGCAAAATTTAATACCTTGGAAAATGGCATCTAAGACTTTTTAATACTTTTTAAGGGCCTTAATTTTCTATAAATTGATTTATCAACTTTTAATACTTTTTAAGACCCCGCAGACACCCTGTAGAAAGAGTGTGGAAATTAACTTTCTGCTTTCATCAACCTTTTCAAGTTGACCCTTGAGAAGTGTAGCCTTTTGATTGACTTGTATCTCCTTTGAGGTCACCTATTCAAAAGGCGGAAAAGAAGAGAAACAGGAAGAAAGAAAGCATACAAAATAGTACTGTTCCCCTTGACCTTCAGCTTTATGGGTGAATGTACTAACGATACACCGTAACATAATGAAAGAGATGAAGTAGTGAAAGAGGAAAACGACTTCAGAATTTAAATTTAATCAAAACGCCATACTTTTCCATAAGCACTTGTCCTTTCCTGCTTTTCTTTTGCTTATAGCATGTTCTTGTTTTCATAATTGGCAGACTGAAACCATTGCCTCAAAGGATAAAAACACATGAATTGATCAAAAGTGAACATAAACGCTTTTTCTCACACTTGAGAATTACTTGACCTTGAATTGAAGAGACACAACAATCACTTATATACAATCAGGACATACAGCAGCATTTATTCTGGGCTCGGCCCAATTTGTTACGACACAAGGCCTTTCACAGTTGGGCTCATATGCGTATTAGTGGCTCTCTTCCTTTTGGTTGCATTATACATACGTTTCTTCTTAGCACTTAGTCGTGTGGCTGGCTGACTGGTTTAAAAATTGCTCGGCATTAAAAACAAATATTCAATCATGGCCCGCACTGCAACCGATTACGGCGAGAGTCCGGGCGAGTCTAGTCAAGATGATTAGTTGCATCACTTATATGCACGGGACGGCCCCTTCTGCATATGCATATGGTCTGCGTATGCGACACCCGCTAAAACTGCCATTTCATTCCTTTCAGAGCAAATTCACCTTGAGTAATGGGCTAATAATACCAGCTGCCAATCAAAATGAATTAGAGCATGTGTCTGATTCTGCTCTTTGATTGGCCATGTCATGTTTCACCCGGTTTCTGCGTGAGAAAAGCTATGCTAGGAAAAAAGGACACATGATAGAGTGTTCAAATTAAATTAATAATTTTTAATTACACTTTTTAATTTGATTTTAAATTAATTTTAATTATTTAATCAATGGAGTAAATCTGGAGTATCAAAGTAAATATGAAATGTAAATTTACTTAAAAATAATAATAAAAATAATAATGTTGATAAATATATAATACCAATATAAATATGGAGTACCAATATACTAAAGTAAATTGGGAGTATTCATTTATTAAATTAATGAAAGTATTAACTTAATTTATTTTATTTAATTGAGTATCAATATTGTAAATACAGAGTATAAATTAGCCTAAAATGAACATTTTACATACAATTTTAATTACTTTTATTTGATTTATTATTTAATTAAATATGGAGTATCAATATAATTAAGTCAATATGGAGTACATTTAATACTTTATTAATTTAATTTAATTTAGTAATTTAATTTAATTTAAATACTTTTATTTTAATTATTAAATTAAATACAGAATCCCTATACATTATAGATTGGCCAGCAGTGTAATAATAATATGATTTTATATATTTCTCACAAAATAACTTCATTCTCTCCCTTCTCTCTTTGCGAAATCTCTCACTTACGTGAATTCCCTTTGAGATTACTACGATTCAGTCTTGAAATGCTGGGGTCAGAGAAGGCGATCGGATCCCGTCATTTTTCTGTGTCTGGAGAACGTTACAACCCCAGAACAGGCCTGCCATAAAGTTCACCCTCTTTGCCAATCACTACTTTTGCTCTCGCCATAATTTAGCACAGATTTTTAAAGCTCTGCTTTATATAAACACATTGGCATTTGAAAATACACACACATATATGCACAAATCCAAATATACATGTACATCATCTGAGCTGGCCAATCAACCTTTACAAAGATGCTTCGGTTTTTTGGGGTTGACTAACAAATAAACCAACGACTCACTTGTTTTATCATAACTCTGGGTAATGTTGCTGTGGGTCGATGAGCTGCTGAAGTAGGTGACTCTTTGCCCGTCCAAAACACCTGGTACTGGAGAGCTGCCCGGCCGAGAACTGCCCACTGAACTCGAGGGCCTGGAACTGGCACAGTTCTGACAAAAAAGGAAAATGCATTTTACTATCAATATAGTGTGGGGTACAGTCTGAGATCATTAGTGAAAATACTTCTGTTTTAAATTTTTCTATTTAATATATCATATATACTGTCAAATAGATATTTTTGTGCATCAGATTTGGCACAGATATGAAGAAATATGGAGGAAAAACAACTAAAACTAATGTTAAATATCAAAAAAGTCATATTTGAGATCTAAGTAGTCATGCATTACATACATGACCAAAAAGTACACAGACATGTATGAAGGTACCGCAAAATAAATATCCACAGAAGTCTCACAGGAATGTAAACTAGATCTGACATAAAAACCCACAACCTTACCCCTCGTATCACAGAATGACATATAATGTGCTTTGACACGCAGCCCTGGTTAAGATGGCATCTGAAGACGTTTATTTCTTCTCAGAAAGAAGTAAATGCATAACCTAGCACTATATCAACATTTAAAATCATAAGAGTGCACATTTTACAACAGGAAATGCACATATACGCAGTATACATCTCTCTCTTTTCAGTCTTATATCTTGTCAAAACTTGAATTAGGATCAAAAAACTAATCTGCTTCCAATTTATATCTATATTTCAGGGCTGTCAGGGATCCAGACCCTGCTAGTATTGCAGCACGTTCGTTTTTCATTTGGCCGGTGCAACTGACAGCTTTATTTTTCTCAAGCAATCTGCCACAGTATGTACAAGTGTGAGGCCACAGGGGTCAGGCGACAGTTGGTATGAAGCGCCCTGGCAGCACTGGTCTAGCCCATGAATAAACAAGAACGGAAACTATAGAGAGAAGGCAGAGATGTTTAATAAGCCGCTACATATGTTCAGCAAATGGGGCTTTAATATCATGCTGTATATTCATTATCTGCCATTTACAGTAACTACATTCATGGAGACTGGAGTAGTAAAAAAATCCTTGAGAATTCATCTGTATAATTACTAAACTCAATGCATCATCATTTAAATTAATTGAATAACAGTCTAGAGAAAACAGATACAGATCATATTTGCATGCCTGATTTAAAACTCAAGTGTAATATTCTTACCACTAGCATAAAAAATATGAATTCAGAGAGAAAAAAAAAGACTAAATTTGTTGAGACAGACTCATTGATAGATACACAGGAAGGAAGAAAGACAGACAAGACAGATTAATTGAGATAGGCAGATAGGCAGACAGACAGACAGAACGATAGACAGATTAACTGAGATAGATTAATTACGATAGGCAGACAGAACGGCAAAGACAGAACAACAGACAAGCAGACAGACAGAACGGAAAACAGACAGACCAACAGACGAGCAGACAGACAGACAGACAGACAGACAGAACAACAGACAACAAGACAGACCGAACAGCAAACAGATAGACCAACAGACAAGCAGTCAGACAGACAGAACAACAGACAAGCAGACAGACAAAATGGCAAACAGATAGACCAACAGACAAGCAGTCAGACAGACAGAACAACAGACAAGCAGACAGAAAGAAAGGCAAACAGACAGACCAACAGACAAGCAGACAGATAGACAAAACAACAGACAAGCAGACAGACAGAATGACAAACAGACAAACCAACAGATAAGCAGTCAGACAGACAAAACAGACAAGCAGACATATAAAACGGCAAACAGACAGAACAGCAGACAAGCAGACAGACAAAACAACAGACAAGCAGACAGACAGAACGGCAAACAGAACAGCAGACAAGCAGACAGACAAAACAACAGACAGACCAACAGACAAGCAGACAGACAGAATGGCAAACAGACAGACCAACAGACAAACAGACAGACAGACAAATCACAAACAGACAGACAAGCAGACAGATAGAATGACAAACAGACAGACCAACAGACAAGCAGACAGACAGACAAAACAACAGACAAGCAGAAAGACAGACAATACAGACAAGCAGACAGACAGAACGGCAAACAGACAGAACAGCAGACAAGCAGACAGACAAAACAACAGACAGAACAACAGACAAGCAGACAGACAGAACGACAAACAGACAGACAGACAAATCACAAACAGACAGACAAGCAGACAGATAGAACGACAAACAGACAGAACAACAAAGAAGCAGACAGACAGAACGGCAAACAGACAAACAGACAAGCAGACAGACAGACAAGCAGACAGACAGACAAAACAACAGACAAGCAGACAGCCAGACAAAACAACAGACAGAACAACAGACAAGCAGACAGATAGAACGGCAAACAGACAGAACAGCAGACAAGCAGACAGATAAAACAACAGACAGACCAACAGACAAGCAGACAGACAGAACAACAGACAAGCAAACTGACAAACAGAACGGCAAACTGACAGAACAACAGATAGACAGAACAACAGACAAGCAGACAGACAGAAAAAATGACAAACTGACAGAACAAGCCAGACAGAATGGCAAATAAACAGGACAACAGTCAAGCAAGCAGACAGACAGAACAGCAGCCAAGCAAGCAGACAGACAGAACAGCAGTCAACCAAGCAGACAGACAGAACAGCAGACAAGCAAACAAACAGAACAGCAGACAAGCAAACAAACAGACAGAACAGCAGACAAGCAAACAAACAGACAGAACAACAGACAAGCAGACAGACAGAACAACAGACAAGCAGGCAAACAGAACAACAGACAAGCAGACACAGAACAACAGACAAGAAGACAGACAGAACAACAGACAAGCAGGCAAACAGAACAACAGACAAGCAGGCATACAGACAGAACAACAGAATGGCAAACAGACAGAACAAGGTGGTTGCTTGGTTACAGTGTTGCTAGAGTGTTCAGAGTGGTTACTAGGCTGTTGCAAGGTGGATGCTAGGCCAGTGATAAGGTGCTCTGGGCGGCTGCTAGAGCATTCTAAGTGGTTGCTATGGTGGTCTCGGATTGGTAGACAGTTACAAAAATAAACATCAGTTTAGTCTACGATGAGTTAGAAAATCGTAAGGGTTCCCTCAGGCAAAAACCCATCCATCTACAGCACGTCCTGTACGTTATCACTACTATATTGGAAGTCAGTACATTCCCTGACCACTGCTCTCATCCAATAAAGAAGAGTACATTTTCCTATCCCATTCTGGACCCCGTCCAGCGCCAAAGCTATTCGGCAAGATACAGTATATCACCTCTAGATTTATGGCGCAAAATGGCATTAGCTAAAAAACCATCCGCCACACGCGGCCAGCGAATCTCATTGCGTGGACTTCGAAAATTGGAAAATTGCCCAGAGAGTGCTAAAGGGTCCCACTGCTAATACGACCCGCCACAATTTATCAGCCGCTACCTGGCACTCGCGTTTGGGGCTGTAGTCGTTTTTTACAAGTCCCAGTCTTAACGGTGTCGGGCCTGTCAGGGGGGTCAAAGGGAAGAGGGAGGGGGCCATATTCTAAAATCAATCCACCTTTAGAAATTGTCTCATTCCATTCTCAATGACCTGGTGGCGCGGCAAGGGCCGAGCGGGACAAACTGCCGTAGGCCATAAACCAAGACAAGCCCGGAGGAGAGTTAATGTGGCCATTCATAGATGAACCGCTGGAGGTGAGGTGCTTCGCTGAAGGGGGGGTGAGGGTGTCTATTAACTACTTTTAAACCGCTTTGGTGAAGCTAAGTGATCTCCGTCAACAGCAGCCTCGCGTATAAATACTGGCCTGACAGTTTAATGTGAAGGGACGAATTTCCACAGGATTAAAAACAAGTAACCCAGGGATGCTGCTTGACATTGGCTGGATTGAGGTGGCCTGAGTGGGTGTGTGAAACGGGACTGGAGGCGAAACATGTACTGCGTTATGAAATTTGCACTATATAAAGAGTAGAGGCCTCCGGTAGTCGAGAAAACATGCAAACATGCAAGAACTTACAGAGAAATTTAAGGCTTTTCTTCTTTCTTTGATTCTGCTGACTGTGTTTCGAACCTGTGGATAACAAGGAGGGGGTGCATGGTTAAAATGTCATGACTCAGTACTAAACACTTCATACAAAACACTTTGCGCTCGAATGAGTCTTGGCCCCGGGAAGGTGAAATTCAATCCAGACTGGGAATAGAGAAAGCAAACAGCCGGCATTGCATAAAAGTCAATGAGTGCCGGCAAGCAAAATGTTCCAGTTTGTCACACGTAATGGGTCCTGAAAGTGACACGTAGAATCGGCAAAGTAAGGAGAGCGTCTTAACCTCTCATCTGTCACACCGTACAGGGGGCCGCGGGAATAAAGCGATAGAGGAAACGACCACCCTTGCAGAACAAATTACATTTAGACTGTGTGAGAAAAACGGGGATGTTGGGTGATGCATGTTGAATGACATACACAGTACAATAAACTCATGCTGTTTTATTTTAGTGGCGTGAGCCGATAACTCGTAAATACGCATCAAATTTAAAGCCTTTTTTCTGGCAGCATGTTTATGATGTCACAGTTTATTATGTCAATTTCCTAAGCCTGAAATGTAATTTTTTAAATGTTTTATGACAAAAAAAAATATATAAAAGAAAAATTCACTGCTAAAAATTATATTAATTAGTTATTTTAAAAAATGCAATGTATGTATGTATGTATGTATGTATATATATATATATATATTATTTATTTATTGTTTACATTAAAAATATGTACATATAGGAATGTATATGTATATGTGCATGCTAAGTGAAATGTTGAGTCGATTGTATTGCATTGGGGTTTTTTGTGTTAAGTGCTTTTAGTATATTGGTCTTGTTATAATGTGGACAATAAAGGAAAGCAACAGTAACAAAATAATTTGTACATTACATTCAAATGTTATTCAAACATTACATATTTACATTAATTATAATATTAAAAATAATTTAATAATTAATATAATATATTATATATCATTTTTATGTTTATATTTTATAAACATAAAAATTAATAATTTATAATAATAATAATAATAATAATAATAACTTCATTACTTAATACTTTATATAGTGCTTTTCCCGAGCTCAAAGCGCTTTACAAGTCAATATTAAACATACAGTAAATACAAAATATATATATATAATTCTAAGAGAAACATTCTAAGAGAAACACTACAAATTAATTTTGTTAACATATATTGACATACCAATGCTACACACACACACAGATATATATATATATATATATATATATATATATATATATATATATATATATAGTACATTAAATTTGAATATATTTAAATTCTGAGAATAACTTTTCTAAAAGAAACATTACAAATTTATTACATTAACATATCGACAAAAAAAATGCAATATATGCTAAATGTATGAATAAAGTTATATAAACATTATTCATACACTTTGCATCTTTTACAGCAATAACAATATACCAACACATATTTTTTTGCATTATAAATTAATACAACTATTACATTATTCAAATATTGTATATTCATATTTACATTTATTTTAACACAACAGCAGATAAAATACAACATATATAAAATGTTACATGTAAAACCTTACATTTTACATGTAAAAATATACATTACACTATATTACACTTTTTTTTTGTAATTATGAATAATTTTGTGTGTGTGTTTATATCTATATTTTCTGTATGTCAGTATTCCCCACATCATACAATCCACTCCGGCTGTTTCCTGGCCTGCTAGATATTATTTTCCAGCCTGGCTGTGAGCAGCCACAAAAAACCCGCCTGCATTTCCCAGCACGAGCGCTGCACAAGCTCCAGCCCTTCACTGGTGAATATGCATTAGCTCTTATGACTTCATTAGGCTCTGCTGTTGTCATAAATTATTGCTGCCATGCAGATATACGCACACTAGCATGTTTTGAACAAACACGATCAGCGTGACGACAGAGTTAATGAAGAGAATAGAAAAGCTCTGACAGCTCGGAGTCAACGGTAATACGTCAGATTTGCAAACAGACACTCTCTTCTCCCTCTCCCACATTTTGAGTGCACTGTACCTTTAATGAATAGAACTGGAAAATCAAATCAATTTATTCCAGGTAAAAATCACAGAAACCTACTCGAAAAAGAGCATTTCCAGCATCGAAAAGAACTGGTTTGAAGTTCCTGCTCTTAAAAGCAGTTTAGCTGTTTTCCTCTCAAGGTTTTAAAGTGATGTAGCCCAAATGTTCAATAAAAAAAAAATACATTAGATACTATTTCCATATGAAAGCAATGCAAATGGACACATTTGCCAAAGGAAAAAAAAAGCTCATAAAAACAATGACCATTATTAAGTAAAAACAGACTAAATTATATAACAATTTTTTTTAATGATCAGTTTTAATATGTTCTTGTGGTGAAATGATCTACTGTATATAAAAGGGAAATTATCATCAAGAAAATTGCAATTATCTGTTATTCTAAGCAAATCACAATATAGGCATTATTAATATTTCATTATTACAAGTATTCTTATGTTCAACAAGAAACTATATATAATTTCATCAGATAAAGCTAACAAACAGATTTATATGGTATCTAAAGTATTTGACTGCAAAATATTCCCATGGCTTAACTAATGGCTGGTGTACATTGGGAATAAATGGCATGTTATGTGAATCTGATCTCTCTCTTAAATGGCTGGTTTTACAGTTGGTTATTCTTGCTTGCATGTTTCCTTTGAGATAATCAACTGTACAGATGAGCGAAACAGATTTTAAAGTCCCGGTAGAATTTAAATATTCTGTGACTTTTTTTGTCTTTGTATACTAACACTTTGATCATTCTCCTAAATTATTCTATTAAACAAGAATTTGTGGGGTCAGGTGGTGAAACTTAATCTGCTATTGTTTCTTGTCACATCTGACGATACAAAATGAACAAGGTGGATTCGCGAAAAAAGAAAAGCAACGATTATTACATTCGATATTTAACAAAACCCCCTTTGAAAAAAGTGTAAAGCAGACACAAGCTGCTCACAAATTGTGAAGACCTCTGGGTCAAGGAGAGCCGGGGGTTGGTAAATAGATTCCGACATACTAAAAAAGCCTGTTAAGCAAGAATGTGGCGATGATTTATTTTACAATGCGGAGAGGGTCACCGGCGAGTCTCTATTGTGTCAATACGGGGCTCGGTCTCAGGGCCATCTCCTTACACCTCTTTTGTAGACACTGAAAAGGTAGAAGCAAAGGTAGAGAAAAGGCAGGGGAGCTCCATCTATACTCAGGGGTGGAGATGAAGAAGGGAGAGGAGGGAATTAAGAAGTGGAGGTCTATGGCCTGCTGACTGCACTTATCCATGCACTCAAATTTGGTCTGTTATATTTGATATTATTATTCTGACATTTAAAATGATCATTCTTAAAATAATGTTAAAGGTGACATATTATGCCCCTTTTTACAATATTTAATATAAGTCTCAGGGGTCCCCAGAATGTAACTGTGAAGTTTCAGCTCAAAATACCCCACAGATCATTTATTATATCATTTTGAAAATGCGTATTTTGAGTGGAAGCAGAAACACTCTATATTAGAGCATGTGTCTTTAAATGCAAATGAGCTGCTGCTCCCCGCCCCCTTTTCCAGAAGAGAGCTCCGTCATTACAGCTCGTACCTGCTGAAAACATCTGTTTTGGCTCTGATTAACATGTTTATCGTGCTGAAATCATGCGTTTTAAACCATATTAGTTTAAACTTGTGATATACAGTTTTCTGAGTGCACACATCCGAAGCACACGGACAGAAAGCGGCTGTCACCGCATGTGAGTACTGTTCTCATTCACAAAAAAGTTTACGTTAAAAACACGCGTATCTGGTACACCATTGTCACTTGCGAAATCAAAATGACGGCGCCGTGGGTGGAAACTTACAGATTAAGGGGCGGTAATATTATAATGAGATCCCTTTGCAACGTCACTAGGGGAGCGCAATCAGACACGCTTGTTTTTTTCAGACGCTTTCAGAAAAAGGCTTACCAAAACAATGTTACTGGGTTAATATTTTTCACCTTTCCTTGGTTGGTAGATGCACCGGGGACCTGATTATAGCACTTAAAACCTGGAAAAGTCAGATCTTCATGATATGAAAATTAACTAATTAAATGAATATTATTGTTTATTTAATATATAATTTATCAATTTGTTTAGTAATAAATAAATAATTAATCATGCTTAAAAGGAATTTTTCTGCAATCAGAGCAATTCAAGCTTGATGTACCACCTTTATGTTTTTCCAAGTCCACAATCAGTGCAGCCCACCTGCTACAACAGGCAACACAAACTACACCTGATGAGAGCTGAGAGTACAAAACAAGTGACAAGTTGTTCACATAGAACCCATTATGGCATTCAAAAAAAATTGTAAACTGCAAAATGTATTATTATTATTATTTATTATTATTATTATTAAAACTAATATTTATAATACATATTTATTTAAACAAATATTATTTATTTATTTATTTATTTAAACATGCAGTATTGTTATTATTGTTAATCATATTATTATTATTATTGAAATAATTAGTACAATAAATATGTATCTAAATTAATATTTATATATTTATGTAAACCATTATTATTGTTGTTGTTGTTGTTGTTTTTATTACTATTATTATTATTATTATTATTATTATTATTATTGAAATAATTAGTACAATAAATATTTATCCCAATGAATATTTATATATTTATTTAAACTATTATTATTATTATTACTACTACTACTACTGAAAACGATATTTAAATTAAGATGCATTTATTTTCTATAAATGTTATTGCTATTTGCATTATTGTTATTATAATTATAATTATATTATTATTATTATTATTATTATTATTATTAAATAAGACAGTAAATTTATTATTACTATTATAAAAAATATTTACTATTTATCTATATACAAATATTTATCTATATACAAATATTTGTATATTTATTTAAACAAATATTTAGTACTACTACTACTACTACTACTAATAAATAACAATAATAATATAATTTTATATAATACATTATAATTTAAAAGATAAGTACACATTTAAATAAACTATTTATTAGTTTTAACATACTTTATTAACGTACATATTTATATATGCATTAATATGAATAATAATAATAGTGAAAAAAATAAATAGACAGACAGACAGACAGACAGACAGATAGATAGATAGATAGATGTTCAGGGTTCGTACACATTTTTACCAATAAATTTCCATGACTTTTCCATGACCTTTGAGACAATATTCATGACCTAATGTTACATTTATTTTACAATAAGAATAAAATTATCATAGCATATGTTAACTAAAATTAATGACTATTAATGCTATTGTTTGCTTTCTTGTTTTAGTAATAAATACAAGCTGCAAATGCGCCAGACGTGAAGGTCCTTGCACACCGAGTCCGAAATTTTTGTATGCGCTTTTTTCTTTTCTTTTTTTTTTCCATATTCGTCATCCTTTCCTATCAAAATGCATGCTACGGATGTGAAAACGCAGAAAATTGAACCTGATCCAAATTTTTTTTTTATGACTGACGAAAGTTTCGGAGGCAGTGTTTAAACGTGATTGACAACGTTTTTTTTTTCTCCATTCTGTCACCGATGGAGTTTTGGTTCCTTGCCGCTGTCGCCTCTGGCTTGCTTAGCTGGGGACACTTCATTTCCAGCGATATCGTCGACTTGATTACATAGATACTATTTAAACTGAACTGAACTGGACAATGACATCACCGAATTCAATAATGAAATGCCTTTAACTGAAAATTGAGTGTTTAATCTTGTCATTTTACATTTTATTGACACACTATTTTCCTATTTTGATATTGGAAAGTTGCTTTGACACGATCTGTATTGTTAAAAGGGCTATATAAATAAAGGTGACTTGACAACGTGAGGTCATTATTTTTTATTTATTTATTTTTTTTTACCGTGCGAAAATTTCGGATCAGTCTGCAATGACCTTTACTCCACACAGTGAACATATCGCTTCACTGAATATTATAATTTATTTAACTCAGTTAAATGCAGGACCTGAATTTCGTTTTGGAAACTTTTCTCTTTCGCAACTGTTTACATTCACTTAAGAAAAAAACAACAATGCTTATGAGGATACTCATTTTAAGGTCATTTTGTGTGAACTTTTGCCGCTTTAACGCAACAAGCAGCGCAAATTAAGCCACTTAATTTTGTTTAGAGCCCTGTATTTCAGCCCAAGCCCGACGGGTCCCGACTTATTTATGGCTTCGGGACAATTTTCATGTCATAGCTTAGATGCGGGCCGGGCATCGGGCTTGTTTTAGGCTTCCTCCTTATTTTTATATTTTAGATATCCATCAATTATTATGGTGATGAAAAGGATTTGTCCGCGCTGGTGGAAACAACATGATGCTACCTCGACTGTCAAGAGCGGCTTGGACAATGTTTAGTGTCCAGCAGCAGCAGCCAGTGCTGGAAGAGTTCCGCGTTAAAGCGCACGCAATAAAGCTTGCCTCAAAACCCCCGCAAGTAATTACCATGATGAATGTGTCGGGGCCAGGGGAAAAAAAATATTCGCTGAGTTTCGGTTCATTTTTGTGACGCAGAAAGCAGAAAGCGCATCCTGTATGCTGATATTGTGAGTGCACACAAATAAAAGTAGACCCTTAACAGTCCCGAATGATGTATTACTCTTACCTTTATGAGCAAAAATGACGGTTGTTTCCACTGTTATAAGAAAAAAAAAAGCAAGTGATCGCCCTGGCGACTCCCAAGAGCACGCTTTAGCTTCCACTCTCCGCACAAACGATTGGATACGCAGCTAGCACAAACGTAAACTAACATTGTGATATGCTTTAAGTATTTTATATATAGATTTTATTTTAGTCAAGTGGTGCTGATTTTAGAAGGCTAAATTGATCAAACATATAGGCTAACTCACTGTCTGCAGCTGGCCACTTGGTTGTTAGGCAACTTTAAAAACAAAAACTTAAATTTAACAAAAACTTTTCTAAACTAACTTAATAAAGAAACGAAAATAAATATAACCACTTTGCCATTAAAAACGAAACTGAACTATGTTAATGGCTCCAACAGCAGCTGTGTAATTGGGAAGAGAGAGAGAGAGAGAAAAGACACAGGCTCCAGTCTGACTCGGGCCAGTAATTCTGATAAGCTGTTGAACAAGGGCCGGACTGGGTCAAATGTTTGAGGTCTGTACAGGGTTCTACTGAGCTTGTTTGGTACCAAACTCAATCTGGTACTCGCAAGGCGGCTTTATACGCGCACACTTTGGATGTGACTGAGTGCACAGGAAACCACCTCTGGAGCGCGCGAGGACCCAATGGCTTTAAAAGACGTGCAAATAAATAATTAATTTTTGTGAGGATGCAACAATGACCCGATTAGGCAAGTGACAATTCTGTTAACTGTACCAAAACGCGAGCGAAAGTCTTGTATTGCAGCAGGCAGCAGCTCTTTAGTGCGAGATAGCGTTGGATGCGCCGATGTGAAGTCGTTTTAAGATAAAGTCAAAGAAAGAAGACGCGGTACAGCTGAATCACTCACGCTGTTTTCAAATGACTGATCTGATATTTCTGTGTGGATTTATTTACTCATCAAACCTACGTGCTATAGGCTATTGAATAAATGTGTGAATATTCATTTTAAAGTTGAAAGCTGCGGGAATGAGTAAAACTATGCAATATATGCACAATCACGCACCGAAATTCAGGACCTGATTAAACATAATTATATTATACAGAGATTTGTGAAATAGATTTCCATGACTTTTCCAAAACTTTCTGGGTTATTTTATTTTTCCAAAACGTTTCCAGGCCTGGAAATTGCTGTTTTAAAATTCCATGACTTTTCCAGGTTTTTCATGACTGTACGAACCCTGGATGTTGTTCTTATAAATAATAGAGCAAAAATTAATGTTTTGTTAATGTTAATCAATTATTAATGTACTTATTTATGGAGAGAGAAAATCAACCTACACAAGTACAGACAAACAAGAAACATAAGCTGAAACACTGATCTTAATTGGATGACGATGGTTACAGTCATCCATATGTGCCTTGTTCATATTTTGATTTGAATTTCAAGATGGCATTATGGTACATATTCACCTCTTTCCCAATTCCTCCTCATAGTTTCTCACTCTTTGGAAGAGCATCTAAATGTTAATAGCCGTTGTGCAGATAAATTTCCAGCCGAACTTCCACGGCGGCGTCCCACATACATATCCGTTTCTCTGAACCGCCGCTGAGCTCTAATGTCAGAATGTTAAATGGAAGACCATGAGTTTAAAAACTTAAAGAGGCAGTGAAATATTGGCCAATGTGCTTGAGAGATGACTGGCTCTTTACTCCGGGTGTCAGTGTTTAATGGTGGGCCTGGATGCATATAAGTTAACCCAAGCATGAAGGGCAGTGGGACGCTCATGTGGAGAAAAAAAGGCTCGCTTTCAATCCGCCCTCCTTCGGTGGGGCGGGGGTCCCATCAGAAACATGTCATTTCTCTCACTCACTCAGTCAGCCTTGAGATGCACTGCGGACTTACCTCAGTGTTGTACACTCCATATATCAGGAAGATGAAGAGGCCCTGCGAAAGAAAGAAAGAACTTGTTAGGAATCTTTCTGAGATTCTGAAATGAATATGAACTGTATGAAAAGCATTTCTGAAGCTGATATGCGTAACACTACGCTGAACTTTGGCCCAAGGTTTCTGAAGCCTATTCTTCCCTTGAAAGTAAGCAAGAAAGAGGCTAAAGAAAAACAATCAGTGGCATAGATAGACTTAAAGCACAAGAAATAAAGGGAAAAGAAAAACCAAAGGGAGACTGAATGGGCTGCCCTTGGATGTTCAAAATGAGAGCATATGTGGTGACAAAAAAAATGGCCGTTTTTCATTATTTCCACAGTTGTGGCTATTCAGGAGAAGAGTTGTGCATCTGCAGATCTGGAGAGCCAAAGAAAAAAAACATGAGTTGAGGGAAAAAAAAAAAGGTGAGGGTCAATTAAAAGTTGGAATTCTCAAAGAATGTAAAACGACCCAAAAGAAAGCTTGGGTTTTGTGATACGGAAGTGTAAAATTGTAAAGAATTAGATCAAAAGATCGTCATTTACTCTTCACTTGAGGTTATTTAAATTCTTTCAAAGGAACAATTTTGGAACAGGAAAAAAGTTTTGGAAGGAGTAAATGAAGGCATTTTTGTCAAATTATTCATTCAAAGTTAGTCTTATTAGCAATGCCATGTTAAATCAACAAAGCGAGCCAAATTTATTACATATCTGTATATATTTCTATACACATTTTGCTCTTTACACTTAATATCTTTCTTCAAAGGAGGATGAAAGAAAAACCATTTCAACTAGAGCAAGTGTGTGAATGAACTGCCCTTGAGGGGATAGAAAGAGGGCACATATGGTGGTAAATTAAAAAAGCGCCATTTTTTTCTTTATTTCTATTGAATATAGAAAGTTGCACATCTTTAGGGCTTTTCAAGGAAATTAAAAGTTGTACTAACTTAGAGTCAACACTTTTCTGTGCTTTTTCAGTTTTAGTTCTGAAATGTTCTTGACCATACTCACAAAAGTCGATACTTTTTAGCATTGGTCAAGTTTAATGCGTTAACTTCACAAATGCAAGGTCTGCATTTCGTCAAAATCTTGCGATTATGAAATTTTTAAAAAAAAATTTATTGGTGTATTTTGCTCTGTCCTGTCTGTTAGCTGTGATAGAGTCACATCAATCAGGCAGGAGTTTGGAACGTCCAATTTGCCACAGCTGGATCACAATGTATCATCACTGACAGCGTGATTTGGAGGTCTGCCCCAGATGTCCACTGTGTTGCCTGTGATACCAACCCTCTTCATTTCATCAGCGCAGGGGAGGCGCAGATCTCCCATGAGGCAACACTACGCTATCAGCTACTGTCAAAGTAGCAGTGACATCTATCATAAAATAAGAGAAAATAAAGAGAAATTATTTTTTGTATACTAGTCTATGAAAACCAAAATGGCAAACATTGGCATATTAAAATAATATTTATTTTTGATAAATGAAAACTGGGATCTTAAGACAGTATGATGTTGAACATATATATTTAAATGCCTCACAGATTTTTTTTTTTTTTTTTTGCAAATCTCATGGCATATAAAATATAGTGTCTTTACAGATAATTACTTATATAAATATTTGTTTAAATAAATATTCTTTCTAATAATTTAGAATGGTTATGTAATATTAAAACTTAATATTATTATTAAAAATAATACAATTATAAAACCTCATTATTATTATTATTATTATTATTATTAAAACATTCATATGTTTAAATAGACAGATAAGTATTCATTTAAATGATTTAAATTAAAATATGTATTTGTATGCTTAAATAGACAAATATTTGTTTAAATGAAAATATTAATACATAATATATTAATAACAATAATCATCAACAAATGTTAAAATTAATAAATTAACAATGATTTACATAAATATTTAAATAATAATAATAATAATAATAATAATAATATGTTGTGTCATCACAAAAAAATATTTCTTTAATTTCTTTAAATAATTAATAATTGTTATATAATATTGTATTGTACTATTGTATTATATTGATTTTATTATTATTATTATTATTATTAAATATCTGTAATATTGTTTAAACAGAAAGATAAATATTATTTTAAATGAATATGTATTATTATTATTATTTAAATTAATATTTGTCTGTTTGAATAAACAGACAAATATTTGTTTCAATGATTTGATTATCATCAACAATAAATATGTATAAAACTTAAAATGAATAAATGAACAGTGATTTACATAAATATTTGAATAATAAGTTAAAATAAATAATTAAATATTCACCTTTAAATAAATACATATTTAAATAATTAATAATGCTATTTAATATTGTATTATAACAAGTATATTATTATTATGTAAATGAATATTCATATGTTTACATAAGTAATTAATAAACGTATCTTTGTTGTTGTTGTTGTAAATAAACAAATACATACAAAAATGTGGAGCTGGTCAATTATATTTTGTGAAATGTTAACAGTGAAAAATTTGTAACATTCCTTAAATGTTTTTATCCTGTTTTAAACTGTCGTTTTTCTTTAGTCACGCTGAATTCAGTGCTGCGCTACAGTACCCACTACTCCTCTAAGCAGTACCCAGTGATAGTGGGGGGTAAAAGACAATGCAGCACGCATCCCATTGTTTTGCATTAGACTGTCAATTTCCTATTTAGTATTGCAAATGAATTATCATGTTTTTGATCATGGGCCTTATTTGTGTTTAAGCTTTCATTGTGTTCTGAACAAAGTGGGAAAAACATCCCTTGCATATTATGAAAAATGATCAATTAGAATATAATTGAGATAAAAATAAAATGGCACCAAAATAATAATGATGAATTGTTTAAAAAGTTAATTCATTAATGATGAGCTAAAAACAAACATGGAAAATGGAGCACATTTAAATACATTGTGTTTTTTGGGTTTCGGGGGGAAAAAAAACATTTCTTTTGAACTCAGCTCTAAAATGGTGAAAATGTATGCAAAGGGATTGTATTGCTATACATCAAACAAAAAGCATAAATTATCTGCTAACGAAACTAATTAGGAAACAATTGCGTTGTTTAAAAACAGAATGCATTCGGAACCGGCAAATGTTGTGTTCTAAAAACACACGGCACCCCAGAGATCATGATGCATTCGCAAGTGTGATTTCATTCCAACAATCAGGACATGCTCGTTCTAACGCTTCCTTAATGCATGAAGTGTTAGGCAGATACAGAAAATATTGTTTGCATACTAGTCTATAGAAATCAAAATGGCAAATAAAAATAAAATTCTAGAGCTGGCATTCATATATTTATTTTATTTTTAACAAATATTTATTATTAATATTCATGTGAATATATATTTAATACAATAATTACTACTACTACTACTAAAACTAATAACATTATTATTATTTCTGACATTAGTCAAGGAAATGTCTTATTTATTTAAAAATATATCTGTTAATATTTATGCTAATACATTTAATAATAATAATAATAATAATAATAATAATAATAATAATAATACACTTAAATAAATATCTGTTTAAATACAAAATTGGTAACTATCATTATTACTATTATTATATTGTAAAGTAGACAAGGACATTTATTTATTTATTTATTTATTTAAACAAATATTTGTTGATATTCATGCTAATCCATATTTAATAATAATAATAATAATAATAATAATAATAATAATAATACACACATTTTTATAAATTTAAATAAATATTTGCTTAAACATTTGAAAATAACTAAATTTAATAACTAAATAAAACAAATTGGTAATAACCATTATTATTATTATTATTATTATTATTATTATTATTATTTCTGACTGTAAAGTAGTCAATTTAAACATATATCTGTTAATATTTATGCTAATACATTTAATAATAATAATAATAATAATAATAATAATAATACTACACTTAAATAAATATCTGTTTAAATACAAAATTGGTAACTATCATTATTACTATTATTATATTGTAAAGTAGACAAGGACATTTATTTATTTATTTATTTATTTAAACAAATATTTGTTGATATTCATGCTAATCCATATTTAATAATAATAAATAATAATAATAATAATAATAATAATAATAATAATAATAATAGTACACACATTTTTATAAATTTAAATAAATATTTGCTTAAACATTTGAAAATAACTAAATTTAATTACTAAATAAAACAAATTGGTAATAACCATTATTATTATTATTATTATTATTATTATTATTATTATTATTTCTAACTGTAAAGTAGTCAATGAGATTTATTTATTTATTTAATTAATTATTTATTTATTTAAATATTTCATAATATTTATGCTAATACATATTTAATACTATTACTACTACTACTACTACTAATAATAATAATAGTAATATTTAGATTTGAATAAATTTAAATATTTGTTTAAATAAATATTTGAAGAGTCTGGTTCCAAAATGCGATAAATGCCTTTTTTTTTTTTTTTTTTTTTTTTTAAACTGTGTTTCCGCCAAAATCAGTATTGTATCTGGTAAGTATTGAAAAGTCCATTTTTAATTTTATGCAAAATGCGATATCCGCCGAGTTATTAGATCATGTTTTCTCCCTTTTTTTCCAAACCGCGACAAACGCCAGTCTCCTTTCTCTGCAGAACGCGATAAATCCACTCAACCAATCACAGCGCACCATTCCACGCACTCTAGACAGTCATGGCGGCGCTTTGAATACACCCGGCATCCTAGTCTTCCTCATCTATTTTGTACTTTGTGATCAACAAACAAGGGCTGCACGATAAATCGCATGTGATTGTCATGCGCATCTCGTCAGTAAAGCCGATTCTGTGATTAATAGTAGGCTACCGGTAAATCTCCATCACGTGTTTTCAGATGAAGCGGCATTTAATACACAGAGCCGTAGATCACTGACAAGCTACGCAATATCGCGTTCATAATCGCAGATGAATCGCATTTGATTATGAATGCGATATTGCGTAGCTTGTTAGTGTTAGTGTTTTTATTAATGCATTTATGTTTTTGTTAATACAGCATATAGCACATAGTCAACTAAATGAATGTAACATTAAAGATGAATGCACTTTTGGAAGTTGAATGTAAGGGAAATGTCATTTTGGAATTTCTGTGGTCTAATGTGATATTGTTGTTCATGTTCTTGTTCATGATGAAATTTTCTTTTATTGTTGTAATTAATTTATAGCAAACAAGACCCGTTGAATTCATTTTGGGAGCAATGACTGATGAATGTATTTTTAGTCCAGTGCCTGTATATAAGATTATGAGCAAGTTCAGAGGCTGTCAAATGTGGATCAACTTACTATGTTGTGTATTTTCAATATGAAAAATAACTTTCATATTGATTCAATGGATTTATTGCATTTAGAAAAAACAAAACAAAACAAAACAAAACAAAGAAAAAAACATATCATGGATTTATTGCATTTTGGGAAAAAAATACTACAATTTTATAATAAATTTTTGAAAATCAAAATCTGGATTTTCATGTTATTATAACCTAAAGATGCTATGTGAAAGTTTGAAACAGAAAATAGTGGTTTTCATCTTGCCACTTTCTTGGTAAAGAAAACACATTTTTACTCAAATTAATCAAAATGGATTTACAGCATTTTGGAACCAAACTCTTCATTTGGTAATATATAATATATAGCAAGCAAACAAACACGCAAACAAACAAAGTAATAAATAAATGAATAAAAGTCCTCCACTTTTTAAAATTATTTTAGCAAGCTTGACTTTGAACAAAGAATGGTGGTAGGTAGATACAGATGGAATCAATAACACAATACAAAAATGCATTTCCCCCCCAAAAAAGAAACTGAAATATTTTTGTTGAGGTCACTCATGCCTGCACCATCCTATGCCAAACACAGATAAATCCCTCTCAAATGTGCACGCCGCACTGAACGCACTGTACTCCTCCGAGAAGAAAGGCCCTTGCTCCTCATTACCTACGACAAGATACAGAAACTCACTTTGCTTTTCATTTAGGGGCTTCACGTTCCTTTTTATGGATGTCTGCCTTCAAGCTTTTACTTACTTTGCCTCGCCGCCTGCCGCGTAATAAATGATTATAAATTTTCACAGATGACCACCTCGTCTTTTTTATCCCTTCACTGGTCCCCTAATGCACAAAAAGTTAGAGAGCGAGCAGGTACAAAATTTTCCTCCGCAAAACCCTTTTTTGTCTTTATTTATGACGTTGTCCTTGGTAAGGGAAATTTCAATGTACTGAAATGAAAACTATGATTAAAGGGACACAGTGTATGGGCAGAGAGAACAGGGTAGCTCTCCATCTCTGCGCTGTTTTATATATATATATATATATATATATATATATATATATATATATGATGCTGGGTGAACAAATGAAGCTGACCAGATGAACGGATGGAGTGACAGCAATGGTTTTGTAGGAAAAAAGCACTGAACATCATCCACAGCATCTGATTTTAGTAAGCAGTAATGAAAGGAAACAGTATCTATCTAGCTGACTAATTTATCCATGGAAAACACTCGAGCGGTGTTTAAGCGGGACCAGCCCTTTGCTGTTCAGGGTTGGAACCGATTTCTCAATTTAGTGAATAGCGCGGGAGACTTTGATGACGACATGAGGGGTATCAGGTGTGTGTGTGTGGTGCTTTTACAGAGGAGTTGAAGGCTAGGTTGGGGTTACGCTCAGGGCAATCTTAAACAGAGGCTAGTTTGCTCGGTGCGACACACAAGCGCACAAAAACGCACAATTACACCAGCAAGCCAGATGACTGTCAACATCTGCTTTGGGCGAAAGGACTCTTATATGTGTGTGTGTGTGTGTGTGTGTGTGTGTGTGTGTGTGTGTGCGCAGCCATTACAGCTCTGGACTATTTAAATAAAAAAATGGCATTAAAGAAGATCAGAAATTTTACACAAATTCTAATTCATATGTTTGACGTAGGTCTACATAAAAAACAGAAATATATATCAATATATTCTTCACATAAACGTGTATATAGCGAAATCAATTATTAAATCAGTATATACAGTGTGTGAATGAATTATAAAATTAAATCAATTTATTAATCAAAAACTTTGCTTTTATTTACTTTGATAATACACATATATAATGTAGATCCCCAATGTAAGCAAATAAGTGATATAAAAAGAATTGTTTAATACAGGGCTATTCAATTAGTTTCATTTGAGGGCCAGATTATCGAATTGAAAATATGAAGGGGGCCGGGTGGGGGTGGTCGTCCCAATGTCTTTTTGGGGGGAGCCTATAAAATAAGAAATTAAACTGAAAAGCATATTCAGCTGTAAAACAAACAATTTTTTTATGTACTTAATTGTGATTAATTGCATATTAATATATTTATGTTATCATAATTTCACATTGAACCTCCAAATTAATGTAGAAACAACATAAAGATGGTATATTTTAAATACGGTTTAATGACATCTTTTTACTAAGTAGCCTACTATTAATGAAGGCCAGTATCACTGATACCAATACGGTTACTGATATCTCTATTAAATTAATTTTCCTTCAATTTTAGCCATTAATTATAGCCATTAAACATTACAGCAGGGGCGTAGAATTAGGGGGGGGTGGCAGGGACATGTCCCTACCAATATCCAGCTACCACCAGACTGTCCCTAGCAATAATTTTGATCAAACAATTAAATATATGAATTATTTTATTTATTTATTTTTTTTGTGTGTCATTTCGGATGCATCCGAAACGTCATACCATTGATATTACCTAAGAAGTTAAAGTAAATACGTTAGAAAACTGTGCGCTTTCAAGAACGCATATTTAATAACATTGGCGGAGTAAAAACGTAGTGGAACAACAGAGGAGAAACGCAGCCGCATTTAGAACAACTCACAGGTATCACACCCAGTTCAAGACGGCAGTCCACAACAGTTAATATAAAAGCTCACTTCAGGAATTAACAATGTTGCATTGATGAGTTTGAAGTACCGTGTTTGACAAAACAGAGCAAACGGAAAAAGAAAGCTTTGGGTTTATGTCCCCACCAATGTCAAAAGCAAACCTAGGCCCTTGCATTACAGTATAATTGAAAGCCATTATTTTTAACACTTAATAGGCTCTGAAAAATATGACAACTTTTAATTTAAGTGAACTTAAAACAGTCTTCACATAAACTATAAATTGTATATGTATAAACTATAAAATGAATATAAATTAATCTTTACAAAAGTTAATCAGCGACTAGAGCAGCAGAGTGATTTCTCCTTTTTCTTTTGTTCTTTGATTTCCATCAATGACAGACTTCATCAGGTTTCACTTTAAAAGCAGCGCTATCTCTTTAAAACCTGATGCACATGATGCGGATCTGACACTCATTTAAGACTGTATTTACGGGGTAACTCGCCATAAGAGCACATTTTAACATAATCGTGTGCGTTTTTGTCTGCTGAAGTGGCTCAGCAGCGTATGTGGAAAGTCGAACACGCAGCCTTTCAAACTATCATCTCCATTTGATAATCAACTTCGTCCAGTCTCTGCGCTATTTCTTGCTAGAAGATATGATATGACCGATAGCACTGTCATTATACTCGTTTAAACTAGAGTTGCGGATATCTAGTAATTCCCTCACATGAACGCTTGTCAACGCTGCCGTCGATGTTGCGGTCTCCGGTAGATTGAGTGTCTGCCTTTTCTTTTTCGGCTGTGAAACATTGCCCCAGGCCAGTGTTGCCACCTTGTGGACAAACTAATTAGAACATAAACAATTCGAGGCTTGTGTGCGACTCTTCCCTGGGCCGGAGGAAGATGATTGGCGGGCCGCCAATTGAATAGCCCTGGTTTAATATATAATTTATATTATTTATAATATATTTATATTACTTATAATGATTGTAGCATTAATATATTAATTATATGTCATAAGTAAATGATTTTATTATTCATGAAATAACTGACTTCACTTAATACACACTTGGTGTATGTAATAATTTTATAAAATATATTTCATTTTATTTATAATAATAATTACTATAATATATACACAAACACACATCTCTAATATATATATATATATATATATATATATATATATATATATATATATATATTGTGCTGTCAAAGTTAACGCGTTAATAACACAAATTCATTTAACGGCGCTAATTTTATTAACACGCGATTAACGCAGCGCGCATTTTCTGTTTGAGCCGTGGCCTAACCAGTGGTTGGAGAAATGGATGGAGATGCTGTCAGTTTTGACAACTTAGCGACTTTTCAGACTCCTTTAGCAACTTTTTATTTATTTATTTTTTTTCCAAAAAGAGCCTAGCAACCAATCTTTAGTTTTTGCCCAAACCTTATTTAGTTTCTGAGAGTAGCCGGTACTGTACATCGCACAAGCGCGAGGTCTCTCTTTCCCGCTGTGCATACCTCTCTCTCTCTGTGTCTGCTCTGTTCAGCATGTAACTTTTTCTGTGTTCAGAATTTGCAAAATGCATATAATGAGCGAGTACATCATGAATTCATCTTCCAAACCGCGTTTTTGTCTTATCCCGAATCACTAGGGCACACTTATAATAAGTGCTTATTTTTGGACTATTGTAGCCTGGTCGGGTCGTCACCACTGCGGAGTAACACATACCTGCGTGAATCGCCATAGACATAAACTTAGAGAAGTAGCTCCGGTTAGAATGTTCTTCCGTGGGATGCGTGCAGTTCTGTTTATTAACCGCTAGAGTGCCAAAAGTTACATAGTGCTGCTTTAAAACCAATATTATGTTGCTTCTCTAATATTACACACAAGTATAGCCGATATCACAGAACAGCTATTGTCTTTATCTTATGTTTAGGCTATTTGATTTCATCAGACGACGGCTCGATTATCAGGATTTTTGTGCAGATCAACATCTTGGAAGGTAGAGCTGGTTATGTAGTCTTAATGGGTCACGTTTTAGTCGCTATTTCATATTCATTCCGTTATCTGACAACAGAAAATATATCTATGAAAAAAATATATCAATGAAAATAGTTTCATTGAGAATTTAGCTGCATCAAAATACAGTATGTGGGCACAGAGAGGCAAACAAATGTAATAATAAATAATAAATGTACATTTAGCATGTTCAGAAGAAGTGAGCTGCCCTGTAGTGTGAAAATGTAAACAGGCTTGTCTAAGTCAATTTCTCAGTGCAAATAAAGAGAAATAATGGGAACCTGGTATTTCTATGTTCTTTTTTCATGTGTCTAACAGACATGAACTAGTTCTTTGAAAAACATCTATGACCTTTGAAACATGTCCAGTCTTCATGCTCTAGATTAACTATGGTTTCACTAATAATAAACATATATTGCATAAAGCATCCATATTTGTCCATGCCCATGTCAATTAGAGTATTAAAAACTTTAAAAAGTATTAATTTCGTTGTTGGTGTCTCTCTCCCCTCCCTCCAGGACATCTACAACACCCGTCTCACCCGCAAAGCCCTCTGCATTGCGGGTGATCCCACCCACCCGACACACAGCTTCTTCAGTCTGCTGCCATCAGGGAGGAGACTGCGGAGTCTCCAGGCCAGGACCAGTAGACTGAAGGACAGCTTCATTCATCAGGCTGTCAGGAAGCTGAACTCCCTCCCGACCTTGCCCCCCCTCCCCTCTTTTGCCCCACGCACCACTGAACTCTGACCCCCCCCCCTTACACACTGTGACCCGCACCAGTCACTTAGTGCACCACTGGACTGCCCACTACCTCAGTCAGTATTGAACTGACCCCACTCAACTACCTCTTCTGTCACTTTAAACAGCCTGATAAGCTATTTTTGCACTACACTCTTTATATCTGCACAGTTTTCGTTTTGTTAAGCTCTTTTTGCACTACACTCATATCTGCACAGTTTTGTTTTGTTTAGTTTTGTTTATTTAACCGATTTACATTTCATCTGCCATGTGCCTTATGCCACTTAATCTAACTCTTTTCTACAATGTCCTTATTTGTATATCTGTATAGTTTGTTTTTATATTTTAAACTGTATTTATTTGCATTCTACGTCTACTGTTAGTGTTTTATTGTTAACTGTATGCACCATGGGTCTGAGAGTCACGCAATTTCAATTCTCTGTATGTATGTGCTGTACATGTGGCAGAATTGACAATAAAGCAGACTTTGACTTTGAAAAAAAAAAAAAAAAAAAAAAAAAAAATTTAAGGTACATTTAGAACAGATAAAAAAGTGTGATTAAATTGCAATTAATCGCGAGTTAACTCATGGCAGTCATGCGATTAATCGCGATTAAATATTTTAATCGATTGACAGCCCTAATATATATACATACATACATAATTATTTAATCAACTTATTTATATTGTTTAATTACTATAATATATATACACACAAACACACATTTATAAGCCTAGTATAGTGACCTACTCTCACTATTAACTAGTTGCTTATTTGCATGCATATCACTAGCATTTTGGCTGTACTTTTTATTAGCTGGCTGTTTATTAGTATGAGTACTGTTTATTTATTAGTAAAGTACATATTAATGCCTTATTCTGCATGACCATAATTTAGATCCCTTAATCCTCACACCTAAACTTAACAACTACCTAACTAAATATTGATAAGCAGCAAATTAGGAGTTTACTGAGGCAAAAGTCGCAGTTAATAGTTAGTTAATAGAGAGAACTGGTCCCTAAACTACAGATATTTTAGATACAAAAAGTAAAACCTGACGATGCTCATAATTGTGACAGCAGATGATAACATTTTAGTCCAAGGTCAGCAAATATGCGTCGTTAATGTGGTGCTTCAACAAATAAAGAGCGACTCTTCTGTAGCTAATGGAATATCAAATGTTCTGGACACCCATTCTGACTTTAATCTTGCTAGGATTACGCACAGCAAATCCAAAGAAACGTCCCGTCTTGTCAAACTAAAGTTGATGTATCAATCTGCGTCGGGTCACGAGAGCCAGGCTTTCTCTGTTTGTGTCAAGCAGAACCTCCTGCATGTGGCAATAATTACAGAAACACGAGACAGAAAAGCTCTGGAAGAAAAGAAATCAGAACGCAAGAGAAAAAGACGTTTTTCACGCTCTTTTAAGAGACCTGCTAATGTCTCTGACGCCCTCCAGAAAAACAGTTTAATTAAGTTGTATACACAACGTTTACTTTAAGTGCCAGCTGTCTTTTAAAAAAGGGCCAAATGTCAGCTTTGGGTCTTGACGCTGATGTACTGCAGAACCTCCAAACCGGATCAAATTCGGAGACATGGTGGGAATGTCAGAGAGGCTTCAAAACCAGGCCCAGCTGTGAAACCCCGAGCTTCAGGAGAACGTGAACGAAAGGTCGAAAGCGATGTAGACTTCGTAATGTTAGCCCTCCGAAAGTCTAGATTAGATTTGAGAGTTCGGATTAACATTGAGGTTTCTAAAGTTGTCGTCTGGTGTTTTGGAAATGAAGCGTGATGTGTAATCAGTTATCTGTTTCTGATTTGTAATTTCCACACTGGAGAAGGCTATTAAAGGTACATTGCCAAATAAAAACAATGTGAACTCGTTCTGGATTTGATTTCACCCCTGGACTTTTTGACATATTAAATAGCGGGATAGAATTTGTAACACTTGCCCTTTACTATTATACCCGTCGATGACAAAATAATTTTACCTGATCTATCAACACCCTGCCAAAATTATTTCATACGCCTGCACAGGGTGGTCTGACTCACTAGTGAAGTAAAGAAAACTAACGCTCTGCCAGTCAGCTCTGAAAATCCTGGAACGAGGCAAGACGGGGCAAGCGGAATTAGAAAAAAAAGAGAAGCGAGAAAAAGTGAGCGAGAAAAGGTCAAATAAAATGATTTTGTTTGCTAGTGTCTGTCCATGCTAAAGTCAAGGTAAATCGGTAAAGCGTTCTAGGTTATATATATAAAAATTCTTTTTAAAAAACGCACCACGACTAGATACCAATGTTAATTTGTATGTTAATTTGTATTGTAATTTGTATTGTATTGTAATTTGTAATTTACTACTAAAATTTTACTCTTATTTTTATTTGATTTTTTTTTTTTTTTATTATTATTTTATTATTTTTTGTATTTTCCATGATCATTTTAGTATAATTAAAGTAACAGTAATTTTGTTGTGTTTCTGGAATATATATATATATATATATATATATATATATATATATATATAGTTTTCATTCTTTTTATTTATTTTTTTATTTTTGATACTACAATAATTTATTAAAAATTATATCATTTTATTCATTTATTTTTTATTTTTCATTTTCATTTTAGTATAATGAAAGTAGTAGTAATTTTGTTGTGTTTCTGGAATTTTTATTAGTTTTTTTTTAATATTTGTATATAGTTTTTATTCTTTTATTTCTTTTTTATTTAGATACTACTATACTACTAAAATTAATTAATTTATATATTTTATCTTTTTTGTATTTTCCATTTTCATTTTAGTATAATTAAAGTAGTTGTTTTGTTGTGTTTCTGGAATTTTTATTAGGTTTTTTTAATATTCATTATTTAATATTTCTTTATATTCTATATTTTTCATTCTTTTTATTTCTGTTTTATTTAGATACTACTATAATTTTTATTAATATTTGACTTTTTGTATTTTCCATTTCATTATAGTATAAAGTAGTATTATTTAAAGTATTAGTATTACTATTTGTATATACCATAGTTCATATTCTTTTTTATTTCAGTTTTAGTTTTAATTTTAGCTTACATCAAGCTAAAATACATGAAATTGAGAAATGTTGCCTTATCAACTAGCTTAAAAAAAAAAAAACTATATAAAACACATATACACGTGCATCTCAATAAATTAGAATGTCGTGGAAAAGTTTATTTCAGTAATTCAACTCAAATTGTGAAACAATTTAACTCGTGTATTAAATAAATTCAATGCACACAGACTGAAGTAATTTAAGTCTTTGGTTCTTTTAATTGTGATGATTTTGGCTCACATTTAACAAAAACCCACCAATTCACTATCTCAACAAATTAGAATACTTCATAAGACCAATAAAAAAAACATTTTTAGTGAATTGTTGGCCTTCTGGAAAGTATGTTCATTTACTGTATATGTACTCAATACTTGGTAGGGGCTCCTTTTGCTTTAATTATTGCCTCAATTCGGCGTGGCATGGAGGTGATCAGTTTGTGGCACTGCTGAGGTGGTATGGAAGTCCAGATTTCTTTGACAGTGGCCTTCAGCTCATCTGCATTTTTTGGTCTCTTGTTTCTCATTTTCCTCTTGACAATACCCCATAGACTCTCTATGGGGTTCAGGTCTGGTGAGTTTGCTGGCCAGTCAAGCACACCAACACCATGGTCATTTAACCAAATTTTGGTGCTTTTGGCAGTGTGGACAGGTGCCAAATCCTGCTGGAAAATGAAATCAGCATCTTTAAAAAGCTGGTCAGCAGAAGGAAGCATGAAGTGCTCCAAAATTTCTTGGTAAACGGGTGCAGTGACTTTGGTTTTCAAAAAACACAATGGACCAACACCAGCAGATGACATTGCACCCCAAATCATCACAGACTGTGGAAACTTAACACTGGACTTCAAGCAACTTGGGCTATGAGCTTCTCCACCCTTCCTCCAGACTCTAGGACCTTGGTTTCCAAATGAAATACAAAGCTTCCTCTCATCTGAAAAGAGGACTTTGGACCACTGGGCAACAGTCCAGTTCTTCTTCTCCTTAACCCAGGTAAGACACATAAGAGGAATACGACAACTGTAGCCAAATTCCTTGACACGTCTGCGTGTGGTGGCTCTTGATGCCTTGACCCCAGCCTCAGTCCATTCCTTGTGAAGTTCACCCAAATTCTTGAATCGATTTTGCTTGACAATCCTCATAAGGCTGCAGTTCACTTGGTTGGTTGTGCATCTTTTTCTTCCACACTTTTTCCTTCCACTCAACTTTCTGTTAACATGCTTGGATACAGCACTCTGTGAACAGCCAGCTTCTTTGGCAATGAATGTTTGTTGCTTACCCTCCTTGTGAAGGGTGTCAATGATTGTCTTCTGGACAACTGTCAGATCAGCAGCTTCCCCATGATTGTGTAGCCTAGTGAACCAAACTGAGAGACCATTTTGAAGGCTCAGGAAACCTTTGCAGGTGTTTTGAGTTGATTAGCTGATTTGCATGTCACCATATTCTAATTTGTTGAGATAGTGAATTGGTGGGTTTTTGTTAAATGTGAGCCAAAATCATCACAATTAAAAGAACCAAAGACAACAAAGTCTGTATTCACTGAATTTATTTAATACACGAGTTTCACAATTTGAGTTGAATTACTGAAATAAATGAACTTTTCCACGACATTGTAATTTATTGAGATGCACCTGTATATATATATCAGTTAACTTTTATTCCAAGTAATGAAAAAGTTGTTTTTTTTTCTAAGTTAACTATAAAAACCCCGCAGGATATGAACCAGGAGAGTGGAAGTTAATGCATCAGGACACTGAATAAACCTGTTTTGTCTGGCGCATCTCTGGTTGCCAGGTTGTTCTAATTTAATCATATTAAGGTACGGTCACTTTAGCAAGACATTGGCAAAATTTTGCAGAAAAATGTCTATTGTCGATAGTGTATCAATGTCACACACCTCACAAAAATGTCACTCAAACCAAGTAGCTTTATGTTGGTCAATGCAATGAATCTGCATGACCAAACTGAACGTGTTGTGAAATCTGCATAAAGAAATCCTTCATCCTGACATAAAATTTCAGATTACGTCGATTCCTATAGAAATGGCTGGATTTTACATGTGAAAATTCGCTGAACAACTATAAATGTGACCTCATCTTTCCCTGCTCACATTCTCATTCTGGCAAGGTTCTCTCAAAGTTCTCACAAATATTCTTCTAGTAATATTTAAAGAAACCTCTTTAAAACTTTTTTTTTTGTTTTGGTAAATTTATCGTATCTTCAATAATGTTCTCAAAACATTATTTGCATATGATTCAAATAATATGAGTATTTTTCTGAAAAAGTTTAATTGGATGTTCATCTAATAGATTTAAATGTTCCTTTTTAAACGTTACGTTATTTTTTACTATTTAAACGTTGCAAAATTATGTCTAACATTTGCAATATCAATGTTTTAAAACATTTCAAAAACTCGACATTTTGAACATTCAAAGAACATAAAGAATTCATGTTTTCATAACATTCAGAGGAACGTTATGTTATGAATATTATGACTTCAGTTTTATCATATAAATATGGCGTAATAAAAATTGCTAAAATTACAATAATATTAAAAAAAAAAATTCCGACATTTTAAAATATCTCTAACCTTTAAACATAATCATTTGAACTATTTAATTCCATTTTTATATTCCACTTTTTCCACATTGCAGTGTGGAATTTTTTCCATCATTTTTTGAGTCCGATTGCTTATAAAAGTAAAAGTGATTTGAGGTACCATTCATATCTGCAGCAAAAACCAACACTGACCACTATTCAGAAAATATTCAGAAAATTATTCAGACAAAATTCAATCATTTCAACAGAAACCTACGCAATTGACCCTTCGCAGAGAGTTTGACTGACTGGAGATCTGACCAGTCATAATGCCAAATCTGTCTTTTTGTCTGACAAACAAATCAAACCGGAGACTGGACTTGAACTTGAAAATAGCGTGTATTGACGTCTTTCCACAGTTGAAACAAGATACCTTCTGATGTTCATACATGTTTATTTCACGCTATACCTTGTAAATATGAAAAGACGTTCGGTTCACGTGCCGCTTGAACTGAGGCGCATTACAACATATTAAAGAGCCACAAAACGGTATTTACTGTTTGAATTTCATACAAAATGACAAAATTTGAAAGCGAAGACTGTTTCATACCTAAAGTAACCTACTTTGTCTGGTCTGTCGGCACATTGTCAGTTTCCTCTTTGCTCCGCGATGTATTTTTCACTGTGTGAAAACAGGATCCAACAGTAACAAAGGGGGTGGGTCTTTGCGAAGGGTCAGTAAAGAATTTCGCAAATGATTTTGCACACACATGATTTCGCAACAAGTTCGTGCTGGTCACACAGATTCACCACAGTTGCTTGGTTTGAAAGTCACTTTATAGATCATTACACTACTGATAACAGACAACAGACATTTCTGCCCCCAAAACGGTGCCGAAATTTCGCTAACGTGACCGCACCTTTCTCCAAAATGTGAGTGAAGGGGAGAGAGAAACACAGGGGCAGAATGAGAGTAAATAAGGCCCTCTTGAGGCAGGGAGGAGCTGAAAACGAGAAAGTGAGAGGGATACCCACAGGCCACCCGGCAGCCAACAGAAGAGGCAGAGAGCGGCGGAGGCAGTCAGGGGAGGCGGGGAGAGTTATTAACTTAGCCCTGAAAGCCCTTCTTAATATAGGGTCCGGCAGTGATAGCTAACAGAGCCTGGCAGAGGTGACAGCTCTTGGACCTGCTTGAGGAAATCCAATTGAGAAGCAGCCAAGAGGAACAACAAGCGCAAAACAGATGTTCCCTGCTATCGCAGAGCGCAACCGCGTATACGGCAGAAACACCCTCTCTGCTCTCATATTGGACGCAGAAAAAAATAACAATCGGGATCATTATAACAGCCACGTTTCTGCGCCTTCCCAGCTGTCTGGTACAAAGTTGAACGACTCGGCTATTAAGAGGTTTAATATCTCCTTATACGCTGAATGGATGCTCAGATGCATCTTAAGGTTAGTCGTCACAAGATCACATGTGCAGACTTGTGAAAATATGATAATAGAATATGGTGTTATGGCATTTCAGAGGACAGTTTACTAAGCAAATCCTCAAAGGCCAAACTCTTTGTACGATGCAATCTCTACTAAAACATGAAAGCTGATATGATTGAGGAATTTTAAACATGTAATGAATGAAAATGCATTTTTTTGTATTGTGTACACAGCTTTGTAACTGAGCTCTCCTAAAAGGTGTTTGTTATATTTAATGTTGATAAGATCAGTTTATTTTACTGAATTGATTCACTTGATCATTATAAGCTAGTTCAAACAAACCGTTTCATTCATTTGACCTCCTGCACAGCATTATTTATTTATTTATTTATTTATTGTTTGTTGGTTTGTAAATAGCACAATATCCTAGTTCATCACAATTTTTTCCACTGATTTTGAGTTACGTTAAAGCATTTCAGAATATTTTCAAATTTTACTGGTTGTATTTAGTGCAAATTTATGTTAAATTTTTAAGCTGTCACCACAGTTGAGATCAACAATCAAGAAATCACAAGAATTTTTTTCAGATAAATAATAATTTATAATAATTATATCAAAATTTTCATTACAATATGTAAATGTATATAAAACTTTAATATAATTATACTAAAATAATTATAATAAACCGTACAATTAAATATAAATTGTATAGCAAATTAAATAACTTGGATATAACCATGCATTTTATTTTTTAAATTACATAAATTATACAGTGTCTATATATTGAATGAATATTATATAAATGTATATATTAAAAATAACTAAAATATTTCAATTTAAATAAATGGAATAATTAAACAGCATAAATCATAATTATGTATTTTGTTATTTAAATAAATTACAAAAATTACATAATTTGTGTATGCGCATTATGTGTTATACAGTATGTTAATATTATATTATTATACTACATTAATATTATAATATATTAAAAACTAATAATAAACTGCACAATTAAATATTAATTGTATTGCTGTAAAATGTAGTTATGCTACAAACATTTTTTTATGTACAAATCAAGACACTGTATCTTTGTACGTGCATGTTTTGAAAGATGTTGGTTAATAAAAAAAATAAGTAAATATATATATATATATATATATATATATATATATATATATATATATATATAATTTGCATATAATGCATTTTATTTTTTAAATTATATAATGTGTATATATATTTTTTTACATGTATATACTATAAATTATATAAAATGTGTATTATATTAAAATATTTATAATAAACAGCATAAATCATATAAAAAGTATATACATTACACATAATTATGCATTTTATTACTTAAATGAAAGACTGCATTTTTTTTTTTATAAATGTCTTCTTAAAGAGCTTCAAACTATTTTTTGCTCAGAGCTTGTAGTAAACAACTTTTTCCAAAAGAGTAGCTTGATTTTAGCTTAACTTCTAAGAATTTAAATAAATGACATCTGCTACAGTTTATCTAATGTACAATCTAATAGTTTTCCCAAATAAAAAAGCCCAAAAAATGGACAACGTTCTTTCACAGAATTGAACATTAATCTTGACAGCCAGTGCATTTCACTATTCATTTGTTTTGTGCGTTCAAGACTAAAATGAAAGAAAAAGAAAAAGAAAATACAGGACACTAAGAATCCAAAGTAACTAAACACCAAAAGCTCATGGGCCACATCTGTGCCGAAAAGAGTGAATGGTAAATAAATTTGCTTTTAAACAAGACAATTTCACATTGCATGCTTCGAAGGGCCAAGTCAAACATCCTTGCAGAAAACTGATACAAACTCTTAACACATGGGTCAAGCCACACTCTTTGAACTCCAGGAGAAAAGGAGGCCCCGCGTGCCAAAAAACTGTTTAATTAAAAATACTTTAGCATCCAACAGACATTTCTGAGTGCCCCCACTGTCAGAACACATGAGACTGCCCTGCCAATCTCAGGCAAATACTAATTACATACTTTCCACTGAAAGCAAGAAAAATGTCTGGCTTCACACGGCTAAAACGGAGCAGCTGGGATGGACCCGGATCTCGCAGAGTCGAGCAGAAAATCGAGCAGCTCATGCATTTGGACAGAATTTGATGTACTGTAAATAAGGTTATTTGAAGCTAAATATTATTGTAACAGATTTTATATTGCAACATAGCAATACAGATTTGATTTAGAACAAAATCATGCCTCTTGCACAATAAAAACCACATCTTAAATGGGTGTCTGGGAGTCGTCTTGTTTTCTTCTTCAGATTCGAGTAGGCTGGGGGTTAATGGCACATGCCCGAGTCGTGCCACATGCGGTTAAGACACTTTACACCGAGAGCATCAATCCTTATCCAGCATAACTCGGCGTGGACGTCACATGTGTTTAGGGTTGACCACGGCTCACGGGAGTCCTAAGTGAAAACGAATGGTAGTTCATTGACATGAGCACTTCATTTGTCTTCGTTTTCCAGTCTCTTTTGTCTCATTCCCAGTCTGTGTTTTTAGACTTTGTCTTCTCAACAGTGTGAAACAGTCTTTGTATTGTCTGATCATTTTAGCTGGACAAATCCTTCCTCCAAGAATATTATGTATGATATTATGATGTTTGTTATTTTATGTTGGACTGAATCAACTAAATGACTCAAAAATGCATTAAAAATGCTTGTTTTTTTCTGAATTCAAAACGTATTTTGTTTTATTTTTGTGGGGCTTTTTTTAAAATAAATAAATAAATAAATAAATAAAATATTCATTGTTTAACTGGCCAAACAATGCACAGAAAACAAAACTACACCAAACAAAAACAAAAAAGAAAAGCAAATAAAAAAAACAAAACAAATAAAAAATAAAAATAAACCACAAAGCAAAACAAAACAAATGAAAAACAAAAAGACAAAACAAATATATAATTATTTACAAAACATTCAATGCTGATGTTTTATTTTTTTTAAATATTTTTAATATTCTAAAAACATTTGTCTGGCAAATCAAAGTCAGTGTGGTGTAACAAACATGCAGAAAGCTATTTTATTGTCATATGAAAAGAGGTCATTGTGCTGTTTAAGAATATCATGCATTTTGACCTTTTCATGAAAAAGCTAAATTAATTTCGGTCAAGTGAAATAACATTCAAGAAAGATTCGTGACATTTATGATTAAAAACATCTGGAAACTTTTATCTTAAAAATTAAGTGTATTCAAGCAACCCTCTACGGACACCTTGGCAATTGAATCGCCATTGGCCAGTAAATTTTTTAGTTTACTTGCCAGACTGATATACAATATATATGGATATGTATATTATATATATATTATATTATTTTACACAAACACACACACACATATATACATACATACACACACACACGTATATATATATATAACAATAATACTGGTACTAACAATAATACTGGTAAGATAATATTATGAATTCTACTAATAACAATATAAAATACAGTAAGGGTTAACGAGCTGCTGGATTCATGAATATTAATCAGGTTGTGTGCATTCGCGCGAACTGATTTGCTGAAATCAAAACAGGGACGATAATAGGTGAGCGCCAGCCAATGAGATTGTCGTTTGCACATTAGTTCCGCCCACTACCAGAGAAACCGCCAGTTCTTAAAAACTGAAGAATTTCCAAGCAACTCAGTTATTTTGACAGGGAAAAAAAAAAACAAAGAATATCGTTTACATATAGCGCGTCAATTCTGCTTGGTATGTAAGACTCTCTCGCTCTGTATCTCTCTTTGCGTGTGTGAAAAAAGCAAAGTGAGGTGTGCACCTTCACACTAGATTTTAAAAAAAAGTATATAGTTTAAAAAAAAGAGTTCACGTTACGTGAAACACAGGTGCGCTGCGCATCCATTAAGATGAACTGAAAAATAGCACAGATCGCTTGACGGAGAGTGAAACTCTTACACGGTCAGTCAGTGTTCAGCGAGTGAAAATATATCTGTGCTTAACTTATACTTAGCCTCCCACTCACACACTGGCGAGTAAAATCTGAGAATTTATTAGACAGTGGCTAATATTAGACATCATTTAGTCGCCCAGAGTGAAATTTAGTCGCATATGCGAGTTACTCGCAATGTAGAGGGTTGTCAAAGTCAATGAAAATTATTCATTTATTTATTTTAATATGTGCCTTGATGATAACACCTTTAAACATTTTGACACATTAAATCTAAAATAAAACAAAATAAAACAAAACAAAACTAACCAAAATAAAATAAAATAAAATAAATGTTTGTATCCAACAAGAATACAAAGATTGCAAACCTGGCACTTGCATTTTGATTTCCATTTTAAAAACTCATCCCTCCATTTGTCATTGACCTCTGCATAAACTTTAAACCTGAGTCTTTTTGTTATAAAGAGGTGAAAAGCCTTAAAACTGACTACCATAGAATTCAAAACTGCCAGCAAACCAAACTCAACCACTTGCCTTTTTTCCAGGGCTAATGAGTCGAGTATTGACGCACTTCAAGCATTAAGGTGGTTTTCGACCTGAACTGGGCCCAACTCAAAGGCAGATGATTGGCACATGCTTTGACTTAATGATGATAATTACTTAGAAAAACAAAGCAGGAGACCACATCTGCACAGTGTAAAAAGCCCAGCTCCGCGGCCGAGTGCCGAGCTGTCAGCGTCCCTGTGCTTTTTCCCACCTAGGGTGGGTAACTCTTAACAAGCCACCGAAACGACGAGAACCAGATTAATATGAATCAACAAATCCTTGTAAACAATCGTTAGGTTCCAGGCAGCAAGGGAAACGTCACGAAACGACAGTCCCACCACACAGGAAGGGCAAAAGAGCTGCAATGTTTCATGAACTACTCCTGTTTTCATTTTCTTTACAAATTTTTCATAGTTTCACACTGGATGAAACAGATTTTTGGTTGTTTTTTTGTTTTTTTTATCTGAGCGGAATGTGCACGGACGACCTTCTAAGAC
This sequence comes from Spinibarbus caldwelli, assembly GCA_039654775.1. NCBI lineage: Eukaryota > Metazoa > Chordata > Actinopteri > Cypriniformes > Cyprinidae > Spinibarbus > Spinibarbus caldwelli. The sequence goes on along the minus strand of CM077230.1, from coordinate 19,750,846 downwards.
AAAAGCGACGAAATTCTAAGACAACCTAACAATTAAAACGGTTCATTCTAGTAAACAACAAGCATGCCTCACAATTAGAATTTCTTTCAGATAAAATAATGATTTAAAATGAACATGAGCATAAATAATGCTGTGTTTATTTTGCATTTAATTTCCGTGCAGAAAATAAACTTTGTAAGAATGCAAAATTTGTATTTTTGCTGGTTACAAATGTTAATTAATTAATTTATTCAATTATTTATTTATTTATTTTAGATTTATTGACTCAAACAATTGTTTCATAGCAAACAATGGTGAAAAGGAGAAACGTTTTCTTTAAAACTGAAATCAGAATTCAAGTTTGTAGGCATGCAATCTTTGTATTCTTGTTGGTTATATTTTATTTTATTTTTCGATGGAATGATTCAAAATGGTGTAGTCATGAAGCAAAAAAAAAGTAATAATTTTTCATACACCTTATTGTTTAATAAAAGTTTTAAAGAATTTTTTTTAAATTTTTCCTTTTTCATTATTTTGTTTTATCAAGAATATTATAAAGCTTCATTGAAAGTTATTTAACATGACCCGATTTAAACCCTGATTTTTCATAAAAAGGTAAAAATATGTGATATTGTTAAAAAAGAGTGTCTACAAGGATCTTCTCTGTAATATCGTGACTTGTTTTATGGTTTTTATTTTCAGATGACAATAAAATGATTTTCTGTATGCCGGTTATAACACACTGACTTTGATTTTACAGATAAATTTTTAAAATATTAAAAATAATAACTGCTTCATAAGTGTAATTATAAAAAATAATAACTCTAAAGAAATTATAATTAAAAAAATCATACCTAACCCACTTGTTCTTTTTGAAAGAAATTCAGTCTTTTAAATGCATTTGTTATTATGTATTTATTTATTTTGATTTTTCATAGTTTCACGCCAGAAAAACCTGGGATTCCCCTATATTTATTGTCAATAAATAAATCTTAGCACAGATTTCTGGTTGATTTGTTGTTTATTAGAGCAGAATGTGCACGGACGACTTCAGTTTTAAGACAAAACAGCGATTAAAATGCTTCATTCTAGTCAACAACAAGCATGCCTCACAATTAGGACTTCTTTCAGATGAAATAATAATTTAAAAAGAGCACGGCCATGAATAATACATTCCGTGTTTATTTTGGATTTAATTTCCATGCAGAAAACGAATTGCTCACTAGTAAATTGGCATCAGCATTTGACAGCCTTTATGGAAAAAAGAGAAGAAGAGGAAGAGCTTTTCTCTTGCCCGGCCTGACCCAGTTCTGGTTAATTATCTGCAAAGTATACATCAAAGCCCACCAAAGAGTCCGCAGCACTCAGATTAAACCAGATTTAAAAGACATCCACACAACCCGCCCATCTCGTGAACCGATATCAGCTGAAATCATAAATCAAGCCGTCATTGTTTCGATATAATTTGGGTGTCGGAGTGATTTCTGACACCAGAGGTTGAACATGTGAGGGTTGTGTTGTTGTAAGAGGGGTTGTGAGGTCGTTCCCAGCGGGTCATGTGATCCTCAATCTCCTGCCAGAGTAGCCGAGTGATTTGCTTTCCTATAACACAAACTATTACTACACAGAGCTGGCAGGTAATTATAAAGCAAATAAATGCGGGTGGGTGCCAAACTTTTTTGGTGGTATGTGCGAGTCGTGGATTTCCCTTTCCTCTCAACAGGAAACGTGTTACTCGCAATGATTATTCCTCGCTTTTTGGCCAGAGTCCAACATCAAAGTGCCATTTTGCTTTATGCGGTAGGGCACAAGCTCACACTTCAACGCCATATTTCATATATATATATATATATATATATATATATATATATATATATATATATATATATATATATATAATTATTTTAATGTCTTAATGTCAGACCTGAAATAACAATATGCACTAGAGGTCGGGTTTATTATAATAAACTAAAACTAAACTGTCCTCATTAAACAAAAAAAAAAAAAAAGAAAGAAAATCATTACTTGAAATAAAATAAAATAAAAAAATACAACTTTTTATTTCAGTTATCTGCCAAGACAACATCTCTGATTTAATTTAGTTTAACTTGATGTAATAAAATAATTAAACTTTAAAAAAAAGAAATTCAAACTGAAATAGTTAATAAAAACTAAATAGACATAAAAACTACTAAAAATGGCAAAATACACATCAAAATTACATTAAATCCTCATTAAAAAATCATTACTTGAAATAAAATAATTAAATTAAACTGAATTAAATTAATTTAGTTTAACTTGATGTAATAAAATAACTAAATTTAAAAAAATAAATAAATAAAACTGAAATAGTTAAAAACTATATAGACATTAAAGGGGTTGTTGATTGTGATTTCACTTTTTTAACATTAGTTAGTGTGTAATGTTGCTGTTTGAGCATAAACAATATCTGCAAAGTTACGAAGCTGAAAGTTCAATGCAAACGGAGATATCGTCTTTTAAAATTCTGGTAGTTTAATGCCTACAAAAATGACTGGTAAGGGACTACAACGAGTTACTTCCCGGGTCTGTTACGTCACGAACCCAGATAAACCCCACCTCCGGGAACACGCAGCAAAGGGGGCGAGGCCATACTGCGCTGCTTTAGAGAAGAGGAAGAGAAAACAAGGGGTGCACATAAAAATCTATTCATATATGAATCGCTATTCTGTCTTCTAACCATTCTAATGGATTCACAAGTTTCAAAATCAATGTTCTAGCAGCGGTTCTTAATACTGTTGCTCGCGTCTCCCTGCTCTGCACACGCTCTGCTCTGCATCTCTCTCATTCAGATCATCAGCTCAGTGAATACACTTATTTTCACATACTGTAGCTATGAGAAGCGTTATACATGGACACGTGTGCGGTTGCCATACTGTATTAAAGCTTTAATCAGAATAAAACCGTATATTAAAAGCTAACAGAAGCAGTAGCACTTACAAATAAAAGAGTGTCTAAAAGTATGAGACAACAACAAACAAAAAACTTAGTGCTGCCATTAAAAGTCGTGCTTGCACAGGTTCTGCGTGATCCTCTTCACTAATATCCTCTGCGTCTCAATCGGGCTCAAACTGATAAGCAATTTAGATGACGCCATTGTTTACAATACAACCGGAGCACATGCCGCTGAGCTGAGGGGCGGGACGTTTAGAAGTGCACTAGAGGCGGTTTAGCCAATCACAACACACTGGGCCAGCTAACCAATCAGAGCCCTTCGTGTATTTCTGAGGGAGGGGCTTCATAAAAGCAGGAAATGATCAGCACATTTAGAGGAGAAGGGACAGAGTGGTGTAGAATAAAGGTAAATTATGTGAAAAATAATGCATTTTTTAACAAACGAAGCATTAACACATGTTAGATTGCACCCCATAAACACAATCAAGCCTAGAAAAAAAACAGTCAACCACCCCTTAAAAAAACACTAAAAATTACAAAAATTACATTAAATACTCATTAAAAACACATTACTTAAAATAATAAAAAAAAAACTTCAGCTAGCTGCCAAGACAACACTTCTTATTTTAATTGTTTAATTTGATGTAATAAAATAACTAAGATTAAAAAAATAAATAAATAAAAACTGAAATAATAAAAACTACTAGATATAAAAAACTACTAAAAATGAAAAAATACACAACTAAAGTACAAAAATCTTAATTCAAATTCAAATGAACACAGAAAATGTACAAATAAAATCGGATTCAAAATATTAATAAATACGAAATCATAAACAACCCTATACTGCTAGAAGGGTCATAACTCAAACTGTGCACAAGGGCACAACTATTATCACATCTAAAAGCTTTGTGTTTCTGCTTGCTGAGACTCAATCAGCAGGATATTTGTGATCATCAGTAGCAGCTTGAATTTTTAACAGACATTTTTCTGCGTTTTCCGTCTTAAACAATTCCACTTGAAAAACATTTCCCTGGCTGGGGGTTTGGGGACCGGCTGACCATGGAGGCCAGAGGGAGTGAGAGACGAGCTGGACACCTGTCTTGACTGAGGGATTCCTGTCCTGTTTTTGTTTGTTACAGAGAGGTTTTAAAATTAGACGCCTGTCTCTTTGTGAAGGGTTTGCGGCATTCTTCCAGGTTGCTCCCCTGTGTACCCCTGTGCATCCATGTCAAAATAATTTCCCAAAACACTCTGTTAAAGAGTTCAGGAGGTGTTTGTGAAGAATGTCGAAACAGTGTTTGAATATGGAATCCAATGCTTTTCACTTCACATTTATATTTCTTTCTTTAAGAACTTTTTTGGTCACACTTTTTTAAAATAAAGTGTGACCAGACATTTTTCTAATCGGCCAAAATCTGAAAATAATTACTGGACAGAATTTGTTTAAATTGACTCATCCCTCTTCATCTCTTAGCCTATATCTTATTTTTTATTATTTTTGCACACAATGCATGTGAGATTTTTAATTCATTTTACAAAAAAAAATGCTGGAAAAAGTAACAAAATTACTTTTTAAAGTTAGTCATGAAGAAACAGTTCTTCCGTATTGTGATGTACATTCAAGTGTAGCTGATTATCGAAACAATAATCAAAACTACTAAAAGTAACTAAAATTAGTCACCATTAACGCTATACTATTAAAGGAATAGTTCACCCAAAAAAAGACCAATAAGTCTAATAAAATGTCATTTAATTTTTCATTTGAGTTCCTTAAAAAAAACATTCAAAGTACCAACTGAAAAAAAAAAAAAAAAAAAAAAAATTATATATATATATATATATATATATATATATATATATATATATATATATATATATATTCAATAATTAAAATAATAAAATAATTTGTTATGCTAAATAATTTATGTAATTAATTAAATAAGTAGATAACATTAAAATAAATAAAAATAAATAAATAAATAATTCTTTGGTTGAAGGATCCACCTTACTTTAACACCCAAAAAACTTCTGCATCCCGAGTTTGTGACCCCAAACCCCCTTTAAACTCTCTATCCTCAAAGTTATTGATAGAGGGAAATTATGAGCGTATAATGCTATGGACAATGCATGGTGGAGAGCCTATTATATCCGGGTAATGGATAGCACTGAGTTTTTGAATGACATTGCACTGAGATTGGATGACGGAGGGTCATGCGATTTATGGCCAAATGAAGCACCTCCACTTCCCCCCATCCCATCCTCACCCAAAGCGATTTATTTCCAGCCTGACAGAGAAGCACATGGTGGTGTTTATGGTTCAGGAGTTTTTTAAACAATCAGCGAGTTTTGGGGTTGTATGAATGGGATCATGTTGCTTTCGATTTGTAATGTTATTCGCAGACACATTAAACTATGTGTCGTCTTCTAAAATTCACAAATTATCATCAGTAAGAATGCCTACAGGTAAATTAAGCCTAATTATGCCATTTCATTCATGCATTGATTCTGGTAAATGCTGAGTTCACAGTACCATAGTACCATATGTTGGAGAAATGTTACACTAATGTTATTTAACATTTCTTCAAAGAAAAACCAGAGCAGATAAAAACACATCGCAATGTCACAATTTATCCAACCCACTCAAGAATGGCATTTGAATAATTTGTAACAGTTTGAGCAGGTTTAACTGGAAATAATGTAAAAAAAAAAAAAAAAAGTGATTCTCAATCAAAAAATATCTAGTTCATTCCTATACAACATTTGATTGAAAATACTAGGGGTGTGCAGCGGAGCCATTATTTGTATCTGTATCTGTATCTGTGACAATCTTAAAATTATTTGTATCTGTATTCGGATAGATCCGGAAGTGGGCGTGGCTTAAACCGGAAGTTCGTCAAATTACATGAAAATACCATTTTAAATGCAAATCTGTTTGATTCGTATTTTTCATTTAACAAATATGCCTTGTATAACTAAAGAAAGTATTATTTTTTTATTAAAATTATAACTTTATAAATATCTTCTATTTAAAACTTTATCAAAAAAGAAAAATAACTTTATTCTTCTTATTTTCCAGTGAAACTTTGTGTACAAATTTGATAAGAGACAGGCATCCATAATCTTAAATAAGAGCACTAGTAGAAAAAAATTTTGCTTGAACTTTAAGTAACTTAGATCATGTGTTGCTGGAGTCTGTGATCATTTACGAGCTTTTTATCAACGGCGCAACAAATCATTTGGACCCTTGATCAAACATCGCTTTTCTTCGTCTTGTATAATTAAATGTAATGCCATTCACGAAAAGGGCTAATGTGATGTGTTTTTACAGTTGGATTTCAAAAAGGTTTGAAGTTAGGACCGTTTTTAGGATATTTTTGTCAAGTTGATATAACTCCAGTCAAAGCTCTGATTTCTGAGAGACGCCAATTTGCGCTCATTTAATTCATATAGGCTATAGTTTACACTCATTCACTTTACACATCCAGGCCCATAGCCAGCTGAGGTCCAGACCTTCGTAAATGTTTCATGTTCAAAAATAAAATTTGAAAACATATGAAAAATTATTTAAAATCATGTCACTGAATAAATTCATGTGGCTGACTCGCAGCAGCTGCGAAACGCAGGAGTGAAGGAGCTTGGCGCAAGTGCAGCCTCCTCTCCGCTCCGATCTAGTTATATTATAACCTCCTCTGCCAGATCTAGTTATTATAAGCGTCGCTGGACTTGTTTTAATACTTAATGTAACAGCATTAATAAAGTAATTAGGGAATTTATAAAGTGGGAAGATGAAGGTCGAGGTTAGAGATTCTGTATCCTATTTGCAAAATACAAGATTTAAACTTATTTTGGTGCATTTTTCAGGAGATTGTTTGTGTTTGTTTTTTGTAGCAATATCTGGCAACACTGCTTCGCCAGCACTGACAGGCAGCAATCAAAAAAGGAGCGCGCGGATAGTTTATTGCTGAGGAGACCACATTCGTTAGACAAACGCAATGATCACCATGATATTATCTGTACGACACTGTGTCAAACGCTATCAAAGCAGTACTAGCCATTACTATTGCACAAATCTTAACAACCGCAGACCTCACTAATGTAGTGCTGTTCCAGCAAACATGTGATTGTGTCTGCTGAATATTTTTTCTGTTATTCGGATAAATCCGTTATTCGTTTTGAAGCCATTATCCTTACCTTTCCGAATAAGGTATCCGGCTTCGGGCACACCCCTAGAAAATACCCACAACAGATTATTTAAAGCTATTTTTGTGTTAAATGAGAAAGTATCAAGTAGATATTACAAATTTTAGCTTTAGAAAGAAATATTTCACTTGATTCAACAAAATTTAGGACACGGTGTAACACTGAAGATAAACCTCTCTCATGCTATTTGTTACTCTAAGAATGAAGATACATTTTTCTCATGTTATTTGTATGTTGTTTTTTTTCTACATTTTTGCTACGTCACACCATAGGACACAGTCCAATTTTTATTTGTTAACTACCCATATACACCTCATATCTTGTTAATTGGGTTAATTATTGATTGTGCTCCTCTCATATTAATTAGGTTAATTACCTGAATGTAGTCCTCCTGAACTTTGTTAATAAAACATTATTTGTTACCAACAGTCATTAAAATGCCTTCTTTTATGTTTCACCAAAGAAAGGTTTGAAACAACATGAGGGTAAGTAAATGATGACAGAATTTAACATTTTTTGGCTGCACTTTCCCTTTAATGTTTTTATTTTTATTGTTATTTTTATTTATTTTTTATAATGAAATGTTACTCTAAATAAGAAACTAAATCTGCCAGCAGGCAACAGTAAATGCCTTTATGATTCGTTCCAATGGCTGATTCATTCAGGAATTCAGTAAACAGCGCTCTCTGTGAATGGGTCTTTGAATCATTGGTTCACACGATTCGTTCAAAACGCGGATTCATTCAGAAACTAAACACCTGTGTGTTGCTCGGAGACGCGCAGCAATTCTGCTGTGGCTTTAACGGTAATATGTTCTCTGCAAAATTGAGCAAAAACATAATATTGTGTTTAAAATTTAACACAATATCCACTTCTTGTATAAATCACATTTAAACTTGTCTGATATTGCTCTCGCTGCTGGTGTGATATCGCTTATCATATGATATAAATATGAGACAAAAACTCATACAGGGGCATTTTTGCACCTATATCTTGAATTTTAAGGCATAACTGCATCATATTTGTCAAAAGTCAACTATATGAAATATAAGATGACGTACAGGTCTGGGGGCGGGGCCAGTGCGTTAACTGCCTTAAAATATTATATTTGTGTTATTTTTTAAATAACTAAGTTAACGCGTTAAACTAACAGCCCTAACATATATATATATATATATATACACACATATATATACAGTGGTGTGAAAAATTGTTTGCCCCCTTCCTGATTTTTTTTTTTTTTTTTTGCATGTTTGTCACACTTTAATGTTTCAGATCAAACAAATTTAAATATTAATCAAAGATAACACAAGTAAACACAACATGCAGTTTTTAAATGAAGTTTTTTATTATGAGGGGAAAACAAAATCTAAACCCACATGGCCCTGTGTGAAAAAGTGCTTGCCCCCTAAACCTAATAACTGGTTGGGCCACCCTTAGCAGCAACAACTGCAATCAAGCGTTTGCGATAACTTGCAATGAGTCTGTTACAGCGCTGTGGAGGAATTTTGGCCCACTCATCTTTGCAGAATTGTTGTAATTCAGCCACATTGGAGGGTTTTCGAGCATGAACCGCCTTTTTAAGGTCATGCCACAGCATCTCAATAGGATTCAGGTCAGGACTTTGACTAGGCCACTCCAAAGTCTTCATTTTGTTTTTCTTCAGCCATTCAGAGGTGGACTTGCTGGTGTGTTTTGGATCATTGTCCTGCTGCAGAACCCAAGTTCGATTCAGCTTGAGGTCACGAACAGATGGCCGGACATTGTCCTTCAGGATTTTTTGGTAGACAGCAGAATTCATGGTTCCATTTATCACAGCAAGTCTTCCAGGTCCTGAAGCAGCAAAACAGCCCCAGACCATCACACTACCACCACCATATTTTACTGTTGGTATGATGTTCTTTTTCTGGAATGCTGTGTTACTTTTACGCCAGATGTAATGGGACACACACCTTCCAAAAGTTTTGTCTCGTCAGTCCACAGAGTATTTTCCCAAAAGTCTTGGGGATCATCAAGATGTTTTCTGGCAAAACTGAGACGAGCCTTTGTTCTTTTTGCTCAGCAGCGGTTTTCGTCTTGGAACTCTGCCATGCAGGCCATTTTTGCCCAGTCTCTTTCTTATGGTGGAGTCATGAACACTGACCTTAACTGAGGCAAGTGAGGCCTGCAGTTCTTTGGATGTTGTTCTGGGGTCTTTTGTGACCTCTTGGATGAGTCGTCGCTGCGCTCTTGGGGTAATTTTGGTCGGCCGGCCACTCCTAGGAAGGTTCACCACTGTTCCATGTTTTCGCCATTTGTGGATAATGGCTCTCACTGTGGTTCGCTGGAGTCCCAAAGCTTTAGAAATGGCTTTATAAACTTTTCCAGACTGATAGATCTCAATTACTTTCTTTCTCATTTGTTCCTGAATTTCTTTGGATCTCAACATGATGTGTAGCTTCTGAGGATATTTTGGTCTACTTCACTTTGTCAGGCAGGTCCTATTTAAGTTATTTCTTGATTGTGAACAGATGCGGCAGTAATCAGGCCTGGGTGTGGCTATATATATTTATTTAGGGCTTCAAAAATTAATTAATACTTGCTACATGGAAATATAAAAATATGCATGTTATTTTACAATTTCTTAAAAAGAAAAACAGCAGACAAAATGCTTTTGAAATTTCCAAAATCCAAAAATAGACTGAAAAATCACTTTGAAATCATGTATAAATTTTTTTTTTTTTTTTAAATTAAAAGAGCCTTCAAAAATTAAACATTAGTTACTATATAAATAAAGCTATTTTATGCTTAACGTAATTTCATTTATTTATTGATTCTGATAACTGTAGGGAAAAAAAAAAACTAAAGAATTCACAGTACCTCAGTACCATATGCTGTAGAAATGCTACACTAATTTAATTTAACATTTCTAAAAATAAAAACAACAAATAAAATGCTTTCTGAAATCATAATTCACTCGAACCTACTCAAGAATAATATTCAAACTATTTTTATCAATTTAAGCATGTTTTACTGGAAATCACATAAAAAAAAATGATTCTCAAAAAAGTCTTAAATAGAATAATCAAAACATCTCTAGTTAATTTCTATGGGTCGTTCTGAATACCCACACAAAAGCTAAAAGCCTTCACATGGATTTAATTTCTCCAAAATAAGCTAGTTCATGCTTTTTTACATAAATATATACTCAGCGCTCTAAATAAGAATGATTTGTTTGTCGTGTTGTTTCCCTCACTCAAAACGACAAAGTGCGGCCAATGAAAAAGGCTTGTCAACATTATTCCTTTTATTGATTTAACAATAAAGTCCTCTGGCTTAAGTTTTATGTTGTTATTGCCGCCTATTGAAAATACAATGAAACATGGAAGGGAAAAAAAATCCCGACAGGAATTTCACATAAGGCCATCTAGGACTCAGAATGCCCTCTGGATAAAGTGCGCCTGTTATATTCTTCAAATTTTCAAGGGCGTTGCTTAGAAAGCAGCCGTGCCAATGAAATTACGAATATATCCTCAATCAAAGCAGCTTCAGATGCTAGAATGTTTCATTCACTGCCCCATGCCGTCTGCATTCATATGAGCGCACGCCGTCTCTGCTTCCTTTTAAAAACCACGGGCCGTACCGAAGTATTTAAGAGCTCACAGCATCTATATGAAGCACTTAAACACAAGGTCTGCGGCTCTGAACAACTCGAGCACTCTGGACACGTTCTCGACGCACGTCAAAACAAACACTGAAAGCGTGCGGCATAATAACGTTAATTGACGAAAATTGTCAACTTCATAAAACTTCCGAAGAAGTTTGTCGTTTCGTTGCTGCTGGAATGGTTGGTTTTTCTAACAAGGTTTAATTTACAGTGCAGTTGGGTAAAACGAACGGTTTTATTGTCATTGTTCGCAGCCGCTTTCACAGATAAAAAGGAGCCGTGGGCAAAACAAAGGGTGGAATTTAGTGAGAAAACAGGTTGGTCTTTAACACATGGGAGTTATATTTTCACCTGTCACATTTGAAAAGGAAGAGGCTGGCAAAATATCCAAGCTTTGAAATGATCACACAGAGGCCTGCGGTGATTTCCTGTGGATTCCGCATCTCCCAAAAAATCTCTGACTCATTTTCTGTTTGGACTGATTCGGAGCCAAAATCTGTAGTGACATTCATAATCATTTACAAATTAGTGCTGACTTAACTTTCACAAAAAATCTGAGGTTATATTTACATATACCTAATAAAAAAAGTGTTAAATAATGTCTGGTTGTTCATTCAGTTTAGATTTATTTGATCTGTTTTAGGAAAAAGGGGGGGGTGCAAACAAATATATACATGTGTGTGTGTGTGTGTGTGTGTTCAGGGTCAGTACCTTTTTTTATAAAGACATTAATATTGTTATTCTGCAAGGACACATTAAATTAATCAAAAGTGACATTCAAAAGATTTCTATTTCAAATTAATGCTGTTATTTTAAATGTTCTGTTTGTTAAAGAATCCTGAAAACTTAAATATATCACGGTTTCCACAAAAATATTACTCAGCACAAGTGTTTTTAACATTTATAATAATAATAATAAATGGTTCTTGAGCAGCAAATCAGCATATTAGAAACATTTTTTAAGGATCATGTGACACTGAAGACTGGAGTAATGATGCTGAAAATTCAGCTTTGATCACAAGAATAAATTACATTTTAAAATATATTAAAATAGAAAACGAACTGTAATAATATTTCACTGATTTTAATGATTTTAAATGATGAATCTTATTATTTTTGTCATTTTCAGAATTGTTAATCATGCACAGAACAAGATTAAAAATATTTATAAATAAACATATACTGCTTTGTGTTTTGAAAGCTACTGTACACATTTTCCACAAGACAGCAGGAATATTTTTTATATATTTGCTTTGATAGCATGAGATTTAAAAAAACAAACAGATTTCAAACTCTTTAGTTATTATTATACATTATCATAAAGATTAATTTAATAAAATAATAAAAAAGGCAAATAAATAATTTTTTCCCCACCAAAAATAATTATAGTACAAAATACATATCCCTGTTTTTAACTTTTTCAATTTTCTAAAACAAGCCTTACTTGATTCATGTAAAATCAAACTTATGCTATCAATCTGTCAAGCTATTTGATGATTAAGCAGTTTGCGGGGCTGAAGGACACAAATAATTATAGTTTAATCACTTGAATACTACACAACAAGCACTGACCCATAAATACTGTAGAAAAGCAGACAGGAATCCATATGTAAATATTATTTATGATATATGAACTAAAGCATGATTACAATAAAAATACATCTAAGGAAAACAACATCCACAAACTTTACCATATGACCTTCAAACACACACGTTTAGTTGACATATCCTCAGAGGAGACACTTTACACACATGCCTTTAATATGCAACTTCTCCTATGGCTTGAGATGTGGACAAACAAACAACTGAAAATGAACATGAGTAAACCAACTAAACTATGACTTTGTTTCAGAAAAGTCTACATCAATTATGACTGTGTTGAGACATTTTTTAATTAGTGCAGAAAATGCACTATTTATAGTGTGGTTTAATGATGCGAGTCAGGCTAAATCTCTATTGATTTTCTTGTGATATATACAGCTCTATTACAGAAACAACTGATTAAGAAGCTGCACAGATCGCAAACACACAACTCAAACCACAGGCTTGTAACCAATAAATGACACACTTTTCTTTCTTTGATCAAAATAACACACTGTGATATTCTCTATGAAGCTATTTGCACAGCGTATCTACAAATGAGATCATTCGGATTAATGGCAGTATTGTAAAATATCTGTCGATTTCAACACTATTAATAATATTTATAAACCAACATATATTGCTTTGAGTTATGCAAATTAACACATCTGTATTCTCTATTTTGATTTTGCACCTGCTTAAATGTGGTTAATGTTTTTTTAACAAATATTTCAAATGATTATAATAAAACTGCATTACTTATAAATATAAGTAATCTCAGAAGTGGTAGTCATACACAAAAGGATATTAAAAATATACTGCTTTGTTTTTCAAATACTATAAAACAACAGAATATTGAAAACGGAAAGACAAATACAGACTCTTATTATATTTTGATTTTGCGCCTGCTTAAATATGGGACTCACATTAAAATGTATAATAAATATATATTTTAATAATTATTTCAAATAATAATTAACAATTAACATTTTAAAATGAATAAAATAAATGATCAAATTAACTTACATTTCTGAAAAGTATTTTTTTTGGCAATTTCAGAATTGTTAATCATGCACGGAACAAGATTAAATATATTTATAAACAAAAATATACACAGGTCAGATCTGTAGATGATGCTTAAATATGGGATTCATAATAAATATACAGTATTTTAGTAATTATTTTAAATAATAATCAGATAATGTTTTAAAAAGTAAAAGTATTTTTTGTTGATTTCAGAATTGTTAATCATGCACAGAACAAGATTACAAATATTTATAAATAAAAATATACCGCTTTGTGTTTTGAAAGCTACTGTACACATTTTCAGACAGCATAAAATTAAAAACAGGTCAAACCTGTAGATGACGTAATATTTGAACAATTTAATGCAATATTCTGTATATTTTGATTTGGTGCCTGCTTAAATATGGGACTCATTTAAAATCCATAATAAATATACTGTATATTTTAGGAATTATTTCAAATAATTTTAAATAATAATTAACATTTTAAAAAGTAAAAGGTTTTTTTTGTTGATTTCAGAATTGTTAATCATGCACAGAACAAGACTACAAATATTTATAAATAAAAGCATTATTCTTTGTGTTTTGAAAAACACTGTACACATTTTCCACAAAACAGCAGAAAATTAAAAACAGGGCCGACCTCTAAATAATGTGATATTTGAATAATTTACAACAATACTCTGTACATTTTGATCTAGTGCCTGCTGAAATGTGGGTATTTATATTAAATTAATAATAAATCACATACGCATGTTTTTCTTATTTAAAAATAAATTAAATGACTAAAGTAAATTACTAAATGAATCTAAATTTCCCAGAATGCTCGAAGCAGCTTGGCTGCGTTAAAGCTGAACTCAACAACCATTAATAATGATTTAACGGGAAAAAGAAGTAACAGAGGATCTGTTCGGAATTCTGTCTTTCGCCAAAAATAATTTCACCCAGATTCTGACCGTTACTAAACGAGAAACACTGGAAAAGGACTAAACTTTTCAGAGATTTTCACGGATCGCACGAACGCCAGAATTTACCAGAAGTCTGGATAAAACTTCCCTCCACACACAGATGCTCTCAGTCTGTGCCGCCTCCATGTTAAACAGCAATTATCTCTTCACTCTCCACGGTGTACCTCAGCTTTAGCGTTCACGTGCGTCGAGAAACACTCTTACCTGCAGCGAGTTCAGGAGGCTGAAGATGTACGCGATAACCACAGAGAACGGCACCAGGACGCCACAGAGCCACGTCAGGCCCAGGATCGGCAGCAGGACCAGCACGGCTTTCACTGCCGCCCTAAAAGCAGACGAATGAGACGAAAAACACTTTATTTTATTATATTCGTGCATATATACGGTCGTACACACACACAGACAGATTTCAGGGGTCACAACAGGAGCTGCTGCTTATTCTCACATTGTGACAATTTCCACGCTAAATCGCTTTTAATTCTGTTTAGTATAAAATTACCTCTCTATTCAGGTAACCGCTAAAGCGAACCAGCTGCGGTCCGAATGGGCCCTGCCAAGCAGAGGAAGCGTGTGTTTGATTTTCCTTGGATCCCACCACCGGCTTTCAAGAGTCACACACAGGGGCCCTCTGAGGACCCCCACCTAAGCAACTGATGCTGGAGGTCCAGACGCGTCGAAATGTCGGGTACGTGTGGCAGCTTAATTTGCGTTGTGGTTATTTATGGTCTCAAGGAGAAGCTGAATCTATAAACCAACATGAGAATCAGTATAAAGGCCTGTTTTTAAAAAATATAACACTGAGGTCCTGCAGTGACCGAGCTGTCTGAAAGTTTACTTTTGAGGGGGAAGAAAACATTGAATCGTTCTATTAATGGTCCAAAAAACAAACAAAATATTTGATGTTGAAAGAGGCTGTAATGTGCAAATAGATCATTTTAATAGAAAGCCAAAATGACTAGGATCAGTCAGACTCCACAAGCAGACGGGAGACCGATCACGAGCATAGCTGTGAAAGGGCGCCTCCATGTGGCCACATGAGCTCGTGAGAAAGCGTACTGAGGGAGAGAGATGTCCTACCTTATCTGCTCGGAGACCTGCTCTTCTGGGCTGGTGTTCAGAGTCATCATCAAAGATCTCCTCTTGGCTGTGGCGATGGTGATCATGACCACACGGGTCAAAATCATGATATTCACCTTAAATCACAAAACTTTTTTTTTAAATAATAATGAACAAATATTAGAATCTATAAAAAGCATTATTATTATTATTATAATAATAATAATAATAATAATTATTATTATTATTATTATTACACATACACATATATATGTAAGTGCACATATATAAAAAATAAAGTGTTACCACACGTGTGTGTGTGTGTGTGTGTGTGTCTGGTCATTTTTTGTATTATATAAAAATACATGAAATAATATAAACTTTATACAATGTTATATATGAATGTAATAGTTACTAGGTTATTATAGATTATTATAAATAATATATTCTAAACAAAAAAGTAACACACACACAAATATAAAACAGATTTTTTTGTATATATAAATATAATTAAAAAAACGTTTTATATTAAATATTTTATATGTGTATTTATTTTATTATGTTATTTTTGTTATTAAGCATACATAAAAATATTTTTGCATTTGTTTTTCATTCATTCCTTTATTTATTTACTGCTTGTTATTATAACGATTATAAAAGAGAATAATGATAGAAGTAAAGACGCACCATTATAATGAAGATGACTGGTCCTGCAAAGCCCCATATGACGCCGTTCTGAACACTGAGCCAGCAGTGGCCGTCCGCTGAGTAATTCCCAGCAGCAGAGGCCAGTGTGATGGTAACGATCATCACAGGCAGACCTGTTAAACCATACACATTTCTATAATCACACGTGTCGTTTTAAAGCCCAGCACTTTTTTCAAAATGCTTATGCTATTTTTCTTTAAAATACTTTGCAGTAATGCTGACACATTTTAAGGGTGACTTAAGTGTGTAAAGGTTGAATATAAATGTCTCAGCTTACATGGCAGGTGTTGACTATCAATATTAAATTTTCTACAGTTTGGATGTTAATTCATTAGTTTTAATATCTAATTTAAGAAAAAGTAGTGTAAAATAAAATCAAGTATATGTGAATATTCAGTGCCATCAAATCAACAGGAAACCTGCATTCCTGTACACTTGAACCCAATCAATAACTGCGCAGTATAACAGATTGAAGAGGAGATTGGGGTCGGAGTCGCATTTTAATCGATTTAACTTGGAACAAGCGCTGCCTGGATTTGAACAATATGTAAAGTTAGGAACAAGAAAAGACAAGATTTTGGACAAGTGTTTTGTGAATGTTAAGAATGCCTATGCATCTAAGTGTAGACCACCAATACTAAACTCTGACCATAATGTGATGTATATGATTCTAGTATATAAGACAAAGCTAAAACGGGGAAAACTGGAAAAGAAAGTAATTAGAGTATGGTCAAATGAAAGTAGAAAGAATTTGAGAGCTTGTTTTGATTGGACAAACTGGGAAATTTTTCATGATGGATTAATAGATGAAAGAACTGAAGTAATTAATGGCTACATCAACTTTTGAGTGCAACTGATAATACCTACAAAGGATATTACAGTTTATCCAAATAATAAATCTTATGTTACCAAGGACATCAAGGAAATTATAAATAGAAGGATAGCTGCATTAAGAAATAAAGACCTTAAAGAACTGAAACTGACAGAAAAATAATTAAAATGAGGAAAGCAAAAGAATTTCATAGACAGCGCCTAGAAGAAGCCTTTAGGACTAAAAACAACAAAAATGTCTGGGATACTATGAAAAAAAAATTACAGGTCTATCATCATCTAATAAATTTATTGTAACAGACAATGAAGTTAGTTTTGCTAGTTAAACAACTTTTTTACTAGATTTGAATCCACAAGCAATAATGAACTAGCTAATATTGTACTGTCTTCTTCTCAAAAGATAGTTATCGACGTTGAAGATGTTAGGAAGGCATTTCAGTCTACTAATATCAGAAAAGCTGCTGGTCCTGATAGGTGTGCTCCCGGCTTTATACACTGCGTTCCAAATTATTATGCAAGTGATATATCAGTAGGATTTCGGTACAATAAAGAGTCAGATTTTTGTTTGTGTTGTTTTTCACATCTTTTTAGTTAACTGGTATCAATCTCAGACAGGTTTGTTCAATAGTTTGCCAGTTCTTCTTAGGTAAATGGAAACCCTACTTAAAGAGGTTGTTCCACATTTTGGAATGCAGTGTAAAGAACTTCGCTTATGAACTAGCTCCAGTGTGGCAACCAATCTTTCAGGCTTCTATTGATTCACATATTGTTCCGGTAATATGGAAAACTTCAATCATAAAACCGATACCAAAAATATTTTTTTCCAAAGGAATGCAAAGATTACAGACCTATACTGCCGTGCAAAGGCAAAAGACTGTAACTTCGATTTTGGTCGAAAATGAGTTATTGATATTTTTGGGACATTCAAGACATCCTTTATCATGTGCATAAGTATCTTGAGTAAATTTCGTTGTTTTTCCGAGAAAATAATGGGTCGTCTTAACCGTAACTTCAAAAAGCCCCAGAGAAATCAAGGCAGAACACCTCCGTGAAGTTGAAACCCCATAAAAAGAAATAATCACCAAAACTATGCCATTCGTTTGTGCTACGTTTGTGCTGATTTGTGCCGCAAAAACGAACGTTTGCTCTGGTTTGGTGTTTGAGATATTAAACATTCTTTTTTTGACCGTGTGAGGTCACTCTCCACCCCATGTGACCCAAATCGCTCCAAACCAGCGCAGTTCGTTTGTGCTGGGTTTGTGCTGGTTTGTGCCGTTAAAAGAAACCATAACCATGACTTATTCTTAAATATAACGAAAACTTCACTCCCCGTTTAGCGCGGCCGCAGAGTTTAATAAAAAAAAAAAAGTTAGTGTTCGTGCTGCCCTGAAATTTTAAGCTTAGTCAGCTACAAGTTTTCACTAACTACATATTTCAAGTTGACTAAAATTTCAAGGCAGCATTCAGTTGAAACGGTGAGACTGTCTTATTTTTTTCTTTTTTTTTTTTTACAGTGAGTCAAATCGTTCTAATTCGTTTGTGCTCGATTTGTGCCGTTAGAATATTAAACATCTAGGCCTATTCCCCACGAATATTCGATTATAGTAATATTAATATTAATTAGGTCATATATATATAGCCTAAATTCCAGGCGGTCTCCACACCAAATGCCGCGTTTATTTGTGCTCGATTTGTGCCGAGAAAAGAAATCCTGGTTGTAACTAAAATTCTTCTTAAATAGGCCCATTTATAGAGGGAAAAACAGAAGCACTTAATATGCCATTATCTATAGGCTATATGTAACTGTAATTGCATGGCATTACTGCATTTAACAGCTAATATTATTATATTATAAATTATATTGTTAAAGTTTTTCTGTCCCCCTTACAATCGATTATTTATCGCACTGCATAAGAAAACAAAAAGGACATAACAGACTGTAGAAAAAGTGCTCAAAGATAAAATAGCCTTAAGCTATACTGAATGTGTTCATACCAGGGAAAAAATAAATAAATAAATAAAAAAACACAAAAAAATTGATAGATACTGTAACTACATATCAACGAGGTAAAACTTTTTATTAATATTTTGCAATCAAAAACTCACATGAGCATGTGGTATGCAATTTTTAATACATTAAGTTATGATATGCAAGTCTATGTAGACATTTCATTTTATTTAATTCAAAGATATTTTAAACAAGGGGGGTAGGATGGCTTTAGCCGGAGAGGCCGGGATAGAGGCTGGGGCCACGGCCTCGAGGGCTGCACCACCATGGCCTCCCGAGCTCTCTGCACCGCCATGGGTCCCGGAACGGGCGCCGCCCTGCCGTCCCCGAACTCTGCCCCTAGAGGCCTTCAGAGTGCCCACCCCCCCCTCCCCGTTGGATGTTGTACGGTGCAGGACCATCAAATCAAAAGGGGGAGTAATGTCAGTCCTGTCTTCCTGTGTCTTGTCATTCCCTTCCTCTCATGCCCATATTTGGTCTGTTTCCTGTTCTCATTTAGTTCGCCTCAGTTTATTAATCCCCAGCCGTTTGTCATTAATTATCTAGTTATGCAAAAGTGTTTATTAGTTCTCTGCTTCCCTGCCTCTGTGTCCGTTCTCTATTGTCATTTTGTGTTTGTTTTTGTGTCTCCAGCGTTCCCTGAGTTTTGTAAATAAAATCTATGTTTTGAAGAAGTTCCTCGCCTCCTCGTTTCCCTGGCTCCAACGAAACTGTGACAGCTATACCTTGGTATAAAATATTTATGAATCAGTGATATTTGTTACTTGAATATAAACTAGTTAATTTAGTCCTATGTTGCATTTCTGTAACAAATGAGATTAAATAGCAACAAACAACAACATGAATATGTGATATTAAGTTGCCTGTTGCGAGAAAATGAAAATTTTGGATTTGGTGCTTGAAGTCCCTGGCAATAAAACTTAGAAAAACGTTGTAAACCAGCGGATTTGCAAACTAGTCAGGAATTTGGACGAGCGGCTTGCGTGCCATCATCACTTTTCCTCCAGATATTTGTAAAGTTTTACGGAGGAGAAATAAATAGAATGTTTATTTTAACAGCATCTACCACAAACGAACGGAGCCGTTGGCATGGACAGAGAGCGCCCTGAATTAGCATATATTTGTTATTCCTCGGGGGAATATGTTCAGTATAACTGCACAAATCAAGCACAAACGAATTAGAACGATTTAGACTCAGTTAAAAAAATAAATAAAAAAAGGTCTCACCGTTTCAACTTAATGCTGCCTTGAAATTTAAGCTTAGTCAACTTGAAATATGATGTTAGTGAAAACTTGGAGCTGACTAAGCTTAAAATTTCAGGGCAGCACGAACACTAACTTTTTTTTTTTTTTTTATTAAACTCTGTGGCCGCGCTAAACGGGGAGTGAAGTTTTCGTTATATTTAAGAAGAGGTCATGGTTATTGTTTCTTTTAACGGCACAAACCAGCACAAATCAAGCACAAACGAATGGCACCGGTTTGGATAGATTTGGACGCATGAGGTGAAGAGTGACGTCACTGGCCCGTTTTGTATTTGTTTATTTCTGAGGACGGGAAATAGATACAATGTAAATTTGAACGGCACAAACCAGCACAAACGAATGGCACCGTTTTGGTGATTATTTCTTTTTATGGGGTGCCAACTTCACGGAGGTAGGCAGAACAGCATATAACACCAGTTACAGCTCTTTCACTTTGATTGGAACACTTTAAAAACAAAGCTGATGAACTTACTAAAAATGTGATCCAAAATAGTGGGTCAGCCACTTCAAAAAGTATATGAATTATCCTATCATAATAATCTTGTAAGGTTGGCCAATAATATTGTTTCTGAACCGAATCATGTGCTGTATAATGATTTTGTACTGTTGCCTTCCAACCGATGGTATAAGGTGCCAAGATACAGTCGAATTAGGCTAAAGTATTCATTTGTACACCAAGATGTATTAGAGCTGAACAACTTACACAAAAACTAAATCTGTACTGGACAAATTTTTTTTGTGTGTGTGTGTGAGATTGTGAAAGTCGTAGGTTTGTTTTGTCCATGTGATAAATTTTTGTAATTTTGAATGAACCTGCTGTAACGCAAGACAAATTCCAGACTTTGTCTGACAATAAAGTGCATCGTATCGTATCGTATCGTACCCCAGCCAATCATGTAGTAGTACTTCATGTGTCGGTCCTCACTCAAATTAACGCTCACTACTTTGCTCCAGAGCAGCAGGCCCTCCACCAGCATCCAGCTGAAGGCAGCCATGAAGAACAAATGCATCAGAGCGGCCACAAGCGTGCAGGCCACCTACAGGGCAAAGGTCAGAGAGCAGGCGGTCAAGGGTCAAAAGATCAAACAGCAACACAAACGCAGCCGTACTTATCCAGTTTATCCAACGCCAAATATGGCTACAGCACTAATGTTGTTTTAAGACACTGTCAGACAGCTGCTGTTAAGTTTGTTCTAGAAACAGACTTGGTTTCCTTTTTAAAAATTCAATATCATAGCCCTGATAGCATTTAATATAGCAATAAGCCACTAGAGGATTTGTCTTAGAGTGATTTTGAACTTGAAACCCTTAAACATAGTAAAAACACTGTAATAGACATGACCTTGCATGGCGTATACTAATGTTAAGTAAAGCTCTTTCTGATTCTGATAAAACAGACTGTTACATTAATATTATTAATACATTTATATCACAGTTTTAAAAAGAATTACAATTTATTGTGTACAGCAGTGTTGTTGTACACTAAAATAATAAAAATTGTTTTAAGTTATTGAAATAAAGCTGAAATTGGATGAAAACTTGAAATAAAACTTTAAAAAGAAAAAAAATAAGACGTACTGAAAGTAGCTGAAGTACTAAAATTACTGAACTAAACTTAAAAAAATAAATTATTATTATCTAAAATTTTATTTGGATTATATTGTAATTGTATTTTTATATTCATTTTATATACTGTATATAATGCTTTTTTATTATTAATTATTTTGGTAACATTTTACATTAAGGTTCCATTTGTTAACTATATTTAATGCATTAACAGTATTTATTCATCTTTCTTAAAATTAGTAAATAAAATGACAACTGTTCATTGTTGGCCCATGTTAGCTCAGGTCCAGTAACTAACATTAATAGATGCAAATTTTGATTTGAATAACGTTTTAGTAAAAGTTACAATGCTTTAAATGCTTTAGAAGTATTTTTCATTGTTAGTTTATTTGAACTAATGTAGTTAACTAATGCTAACGAATGGAACCTTATTGTAAAGTGTTATATTATTTTATATAAAAAAAAAACATTAATACTAATATCATAAAAAATTATATTCTTATGCATAGCTGTGTTGTTATCAACTAAAGCTAAATCTAGAATAATTTTAAAAAATGTTACATAACTGAAATAAAGTTGAAATAAAATAAATATTAGATAAAAAAACTTAAATAGAAAAAAACAGAAATGTTGCCTTCACAATTAACTGAAATAAATAAGTTTAGGTTGAAGTACTAACAACTAAAGCTAAAATTGAAATAAAAAAAAATTAATCCTATAAAGAAATATACAAAAAAAAATAATAAAACACAATAAAATTATTAGAACTTAAAATAATTAAACTACAATAATTAAATTAGAATAAATTTATTATTTAAAGTTAATTAAAATAAAAACTGAAAATATAAAAATAAAAGCTAATTCAAAATATTAATAAATACTTTAATCAAGCATATAAATAATGCTAAAATAACACTGCTGTATAAATAATAAAATAATTACAAAAAGAAATGATTTAGCATCTTAATCATTAATTAATTAAATATTCTGTTAAAATATACCAACAATTACAACCTAATTTTGAATGTTATGCTACCAAATAAATATGTGTGAAAAACAACAAACCTTATTATAAACAGCAGAACCACTGCAGAGAAGGACAATTTGAGCACAAGTCAGAGAAACAAAAAGATTTTTGTGAACTGATGTCCGATCTGATTTCGGGATGCTGTTAAAACAAATAAAAAACACTTTTTGTCATATATATGCATTTTTCGCAATCATTCAGACACATTTTGAGAATGACAAATAAGGCAAAAAAACTTGTATTTATTTTGGTAACCCAGATGAAATATGTGTGTGGGTTGATTAGCAGCAAACAGGCCATCAATCTGTTAAAGAAACCAGCTTGGCTGATACTGCGCTGATTAACCTCTCTTTGTGTGACCCTTTGCTTTAATTAACTCCCCTGTAATGCCACCATAAAACTTCAGCTTCAGGCTCATTTGGCACAGAGCACTAATTAGCCGATTAGTGGTTTTCAATACTTATTCAGCCTCACAACTGAGCACTATTGACGGTGTGCTGCTGAGAGTCAAGCAAATGTTATGCTGTCGTGACCCTTCTGAATCCAACACTGGAAGTTAGACATCATAAAAGAGTGCGAATCAAATGCTGCCAGAGCACATCATGCAGTGTTTCCCAAACAGAAGCACACCGCTCTTGTCATGCAGGTAGTGCATCGGTGAAAAGCACTTACTCTAACACGGTAAACAGCATCAAGGTCACCACCAGTGCGCAGAGAGACGCTCCGGATCCGATAAACGTCAGCTTCGTCAGAATGCTCTCCTCTTTAGCACTCCACTGCAGGGAAAAGACCAGTCAAAACACAACCATCTCGTATTCCTACTGCTCTGTCTGTCCCTCAATCTAACTGTCTGGAAATATACGTTAACTACCATGTATATGCCATTACTGCGCTGAAGTGGTGCTTAGGCATTAATGCGAGATCAGATTTGCTCTTTATAAAGTTCTGCAGACAAACTTCTCACATAGTGCTCAATACAAAACCTCAAAGACTACGATTAAGGCTCGCTTGCGTTTGTAAGCTAACAGTGACCTCTATTGGACAGACTGTGTTATAACAGAAAATGTGATCAGTGAGGACAGTATATTTATGTAAAAGATCAAACTGGCTTAACAACACTTTTCAGGCAATAACTTAACTTTTAGACTTACATATTGTACCATATTTATATTACTATAAATATTTTTGTTTATAATATATATTTATATTATGTAATGCATTAAAGTAAAAATTATAATTATGTTACATATTTTTCTTAATATTTCATATCAAATATATTTTATATACCATATTTTTATTAGTATAAATATTTTATACATAAAATAAGTAATGTGCATAAATAATACTGTATTTTATGTATTTTAGATATATATATAGTTTGTGTGTATATAATAATAATAGTAATAACAACAATCATTATTATTTTTATTGTTGAATTAGTTTGTATTGTATCATAAATAATAATAATAACCAAATAATTGAGTGTTATATCTTATTCTACACATACACACACACACACACACACACATACAGTGGTGTGAAAAATTGTTTGCCCCCTTCCTGATTTTTTATTTTTTGCATGTTTGTCACACTTTAATGTTTCAGATCATCAAACAAATTTAAATATTAATCAAAGATAACACAAATAAACACAACATGCAGTTTTTAAATGAAGGGTTTTTTTATGAAGGGAAAACAAAATCCAAACCCACATGGCCCTGTGTGAAAAAGTGTTTGCCCCCCTAAACATAACTGTGGTTTATCACACTTGAGTTCAGTTTCTCTAGCCACACCCAGGCCTGATTACTGCCACACCTGTTCGCAATCAAGAAATCACTTAAATAGGACCTGCCTGACAAAGTGAAGTAGACCAAAAGATCCTCAAAAAGCTACACATCATGTTGAGATCCAAAGAAATTCAGGAACAAATGAGAAAGAAAGTAATTGAGATCTATCAGTCTGGAAAAGGTTATAAAGCCATTTCTAAAGCTTTGGGACTCCAGAGAACCACAGTGAGAGCCATTATCCACAAATGGCGAAAACATGGAACAGTAGTGAACCTTCCCAGAAGTGGCCGGCCGACCAAAATTACCCCAAGAGCGCAGCGAAGACTCATCCAAGAGGTCACAAAAGACCCCAGAACAACATCCAAAGAACTGCAGGCCTCACTTGCCTCAGTTAAGGTTAGTGTTCATGACTTCACCATAAGAAAGAAACTGGGCAAAAATGGCCTGCATGGCAGAGTTCCAAGACGAAAACCGCTGCTGAGCAAAAAGAACATAAAGGCTCGTCTCAGTTTTGCCAGAAAACATCTTGATGATCCCCAAGACGTTTGGGAAAATACTCTGTGGACTGACGAGACAAAAGTTGAAATTTGTGGAAGGTGTGTGTCCCATTACATCTGGCTTAAAAGTAACACATCATTTCAGAAAAAGAACATCATACCAACAGAAAAATATGGTGGTGGTAGTGTGATGGTCTGGGGCTGTTTTGCTGCTTCAGGACCTGGAAGACTTGCTGTGATAAATGGAACAATGAATTCTGCTGTCTACCAAAAAATCCTGAAGGACAATGTCCGGCCATCTGTTCGTGACCTCAAGCTGAAGCGAACTTGGGTTCTGCAGCAGGACAATGATCCAAAACACACCAGCGAGTCCAC
Organism: Spinibarbus caldwelli; assembly: GCA_039654775.1. Lineage (NCBI taxonomy): Eukaryota > Metazoa > Chordata > Actinopteri > Cypriniformes > Cyprinidae > Spinibarbus > Spinibarbus caldwelli. The sequence goes on along the minus strand of CM077230.1, from coordinate 19,725,392 downwards.
CTCTGAATGGCTGAAGAAAAACAAAATGAAGACTTTGGAGTGGCCTAGTCAAAGTCCTGACCTGAATCCTATTGAGATGCAGTGGCATGACCTTAAAAAGGCGGTTCATGCTCGAAAACCCTCCAATGTGGCTGAATTACAACAATTCTGCAAAGATGAGTGGGCCAAAATTCCTCCACAGCGCTGTAAAAGACTCATTGCAAGTTATCGCAAACGCTTGATTGCAGTTGTTGCTGCTAAGGGTGGCCCAACCAGATATTAGGTTTAAGGGGCAAGCACTTTTTCACACAGGGCCAATTTTGTTTTCCCTTCATAATAAAAAACCTCATTTAAAAACTGCATGTTGTGTTTACTTGTGTTATCTTTGATTAATATTTAAATTTGTTTGATGATCTGAAACATTAAAGTGTGACAAACACGCAAAAAAATAAAAAATCAGGAAGGGGGCAAACAATTTTTCACACCACTGTATATATATATTAGTGCTGTCAATCGATTAAAAATCTTTTACTAATTAATCGCACGAACATTAAATAATCTCACCTAACATTAAACTTTTTAAATATACTTTTATATTGCAATAATTTCATATTTAATCTTCAAATTAATGTAGAAACAACATAAAGACAGTATATTTTTAATATTTGTTTAATGGCATCTTTTTTTATGACTGAAGGCCAGTATCACTGATACCAACACTACTGATGGCTCTATCAAATTGTTCTTTTTTTCCTAATGTTTAACCATTGACTACAGCTATTCAACATTACAGTATAATTGAGAGCTATCAATTTTTAATATTTATTAGACTTTAATAAACTAATTTCTAATTTAAATGAATTTTAAACAATCTTCACAAAAACCCGTTATAACCAATGTCATATTTAGCTATCTGTGCTCTTCAGCAAGTAGGACATATACAGAAATTAAAGTTTTCAAACACTAAATTCTAAATTAAATATAGATGAATCCTTAAAGCTATAAATGTTATTGATTTCCTCTTTTTTATTTTGTTCTTTGATGAACAGACATCACAGCAGCTGGGTCAATAGGTTATTTTGGGTGCTGTTTCTTTAAGAGCTGCAGCTGCTGAACATGAAGCGGATCTCACACATCGCATTTTCTCTCAACTCTCTTTCCCTATCCCTTTTCTGACCCACTTCAGGTCTTAAAGTCTCTATTAATGAGCTGACGAGTTGAATCGGGCGTGTTGGATGAGGACACAGTGCTGGGCTACTCCAGGACATTTTTGAAAACCCTTTCAGAGACATGTTCTTAAATGTGACTCATATAACATATAATACATGCATGCACAGTTTTAAGGCAGCTGTAATCGCCTTCATGACTTAACTGACCATAACATTGCATGCACATCGTTTCTTTTGCACTTTGATATGAAATGATAAAGGCTACAGCGCGTGCTGGCGCCTTTGTGCGTGCAATTGAAGAGCACACGCCGAGTACAGTACTGTTTTCCACACTTGTTTGACTCGCGCCTGGCACTGAGGTGAAGTGGAGTGCGCGTCTGAAACGTCTCCCATTTGATGTTCTCGTAAAGACTTTCGGTGACTAAATAAATGCACTTCTTAGCAAGAAAAAAGAGACAGAGTCAGCAGCTGTGAGTGGGGTAGCCAACACTAGCCCCGCCCCTGTGTTAGCGGCGTTAAATATTTTTAACGCGTTAAACTGAAAAAAATTAATCGCCTGCGTTAACACGCTAATTTTGACAGCACTAATATATATATAGGTGATTAACTTTTTCAGCTTAACGCGTTAAACTGAAAAAGGATAGGACAATATTTTTGTTATATTTGTTATGATAGGACAATATTTGGCCGAGATACAACTCGGGTGCAAAAAAATCTAAATATTGAGAAAATTGCCTTTAAAGTTGTCCAAATGAATTCTTAGCAATGCATATTACTAATCAAAAATGACGTTTTGATATATTTACAGTAGTAAATTTACAAAATATCTTAATGGAATATGATCTTTACTTAATATACTAATGATTTTTGGCATAAAAGAAAAATCTATAATTTTGAGCCATACAGTGTATTTTTGGCTATTGCTACAAATAAACCCCAGCGACTTAAGACTGGTTTTGTGGTCCAGGGTCACATTTGTATATTTTTATAACATATTTATATATTAGTTTGTGTGTGTGTGTATATAAACATAAATTTAAGTCATATAAATAAATATAGTATAATAAAAACAGTATATGAATTTTGTTTGCAAAAACAGATAAGTCAGTTTTTTTAAATGTTCAAAAATCCTGTTTTTTAATATGTTATCATGTTTTTATTCTTTTATTGTGTTAGTTAGCTGTATTTGTTAGTTATTTTTTAGCAAATCAAAATAGCCGACTGCAGTTTGATTGAGATTAATTTAAATGCACAATGAAAAAAAAACATGATTTTTGAAAGTTGTTAAACACGGAGTTATCTGTTTTTGCAAATGAACTCTTCACATATAAAATGTAAACAGATTCTTTGTTAGATTTTTGTAACAGTTGAAAGCACAAAGTCTAAACATACCCTGTGCTCCATATAATTCATGAGGGCAGCAAAATTGGTGGTGTGGTTGCAGAAGCAGGAAGTGACATCAGGAGGAGAAGGCAGTACTTTGCACCCTTTATTGGACCAAGCACTAGTATGACCTTCCCTTTGGACATGAGACACTACATCAGACCCAAACAACAGGCTGTAACATGACATGACACCTGTTAACAGTTTTATAACAGTATCACGTTCTCTTACATGATATTCCAAAAGACGCAGACGGGAGTGACTTGTTTGGAATACTCTGCCTAAAGAAGAAAAAGGAAAATCATTATTTTGATATCATTTAAAACTATTATAGTTTTATTTTTATATTTTCTGTTTTCACTTTAATTTTAATTAAAGTTTTAGTAATTTTGTATTGTCATTTTTATTAGTTTGTCTACATAGTTAATAATTAATATTTAATATTTTAGTACTTAAACTAAATGAAAATAAGAAATAAAACAAGTTAGTTATATATATATATATATATATATATATATATATATATATATATATATATTTATTTTTTACTTTTTTTTTTTTTTTTTTTTTTTCGTTAACGTTTATTTTATTCTCAGTCACAACATTTTTTTTATTTTTTTAATGGTTTTAGATTTAGTTAACAATAATAACCCTGCATCAGAGGTTAATCAAATATATTCACTTAAAATGTTTTAAGTGTCTTTTTACCATAATCCCAGAGGATAGTGTGTACTGGACAGATACAGGAACATTTTCTGCCCTAGACACATCTCGAACTGTTGCTGAGATTACTGCTGTGGCCAGCTGACCAGTGTGATGCCTGCAAATACATGAACAAAATAGTATTAAAGGGGTCATATGATGCGATTTCAAGTTTTCCTTTCTCTTTGGAGTGTTACAAGCTGTTTGTGCATAGATAAGATCCCTGAAGTTGCAAAGACTAAAATCTCAAAACCAAAGAGATATTCTTTATAAAAGTTAAGACTCGAACACGCCCCCCTAAAACGGCTCATTCAAACACGCCCCACATGTCTACGTCACGGTGTGGAGAGATTTGCAAAACACTGCCCAAATGTGTACACAATGAAAGAAGGCGGGACTTTTATTCTCGCTGTAGTGTTGTTGCTGCCGCCGGCGCCATGTCCTGGAGACGCTGTGTTTCCTTGTGAAAGCGAAACTACTTCGTTTGGGCTTCCAAAAGAGGACACAACTAGAAATCAGTGGTTAAGTTGTATTTACAACACTGTTCCAGAACAGTTCAACCCAAATATTAGAGTGTGTGCAGCACATTTTACGGAGGACTATTTCCTGAACCTGGGAGTAGACTGTCAGCTGTGCTCAAAGACTGTTTCTATAAAGTGGTGCAATTCCAACTTTGCAAGGACAGTCTGGCGCTTCTGACTCACAGCCTGTAAGTATGTTTTCATATTTAAAGAATTTGCCACTGACTATTCAAACGCGAGTTTTGAGCTGTGTAGAGTAGTGCTTGTTGTTTGTTGTTTCTCAGATCACAAATGCAGACATGGTAATGTTTAGGCGGCGCGATGCAACGTGACGTGTAAAAAGACAGTATAAGTTATTATAATCAGTAATTATGTCCCCACTGGATGCAACAAATGCCTCGGTTGTAATGGGTTTTATTGTTTTTGTGTCGTCGCGCTGAGACACGCCATCACAATATGGTAAGGGGCGTAACGTTTCCATCTCGCGCTTAAGGTATTCGGCCAATCACAACACACTGGATAGCTGGCAAATCAGAGCACACCTCGCTTCTCAGAACGATGAGCTTTGTAAAAATCAGCGTGTTTCAGAAAGGCGGGGCTTAGAGGAGCAACAATAATGTACAGTATGTGGAAAATAATGTGTTTTTTGAAGCTTAAACAGCATAAACACATTGCATTACACCAAATACACAAAATAATGTTCTTTTTAACAACGTCATATGACCCCTTTAATATAATGTAAACATTATTATTGGTGTAGAAAATTCAGCAGGCTCATGCTAACCTCTTGTCTGCCTGTTGGTCAGAATGGGTTTTCACCTCCAGTCTGGACAACATCTCTAACAGGTTACTGTAGTAGGTATGAATAATCATCACTTCCTTGTAATCTGTCAAAAAATATTAGCTTCTGATTAAGATCTTAATCATGGCATTTATCTGTAGAAATAAGAAAACTAACCAAAAGCCCTTCATGTCTCACCCAGAGAAAAGACTCGCTGCATTTCTGACTCTGGAATGAGGATCTCATCATGGCTGCCGAACTGTCCGCCGTGACCTGAGGGCTTGAACACACAACCACAGCTCATTGGCGTCAGCCTCCGCGGCTCCAGAAGAATATCTGAGGAAGCAATTGATCTCGTGACTCTCAAAATAAAAACTCATCATTGTTTGTACAGTTTTTATGGTGGGACAACAAAATTGCCATGGCTAAATAGTAATAACTGCTTGAATGCAATGAGGTTTATCTTTATTACTCTACCTCTCAAGAAAACAAATATTGACTCCCATTTTTCAGAGGTCAGAGAAAATGCTACCTAATCATGCGGAGGCAAAAAAAAAAAAACACTGTACCCATGTTCTTTGTTGACATTGTGAAGCTTTTGTGCTCGATCCAGAGAGCATCCGCCAGCATACACAACAGCATGTCAATGTTTTCCACCATTGTCAACGGTCCAGGGTAATTCTAAGAAAATACAGGAAACTGACTCATAAACTTGACAGAAGAGTGATCATTTTTAGAGGATTTGGTTTCAGAAGATTTGGTTACATACCCCATGTGCTATCAAATCCTCCCATTGTTCGGCCATATCAGGGTTGAGGAGCCTGCTGACTAGTTCCAAGCAATTGTGGATCATAGATATGAAGACATCAGTGGAAACAACTATTTTATTGAGTTGAGTGGCCTTATCGATGGTTTCTGTGAGGTACAGAAGATCAGAATGTGTGAGGATGTCTGCTTTGCGGTCCATAACTCTCAATATGGCACTCAAGAGGGAAACATGACGAGTCAGATCATTCTCAGGGAACAAGGTTACATTTGTATCCTGTGGAGAAAGAGGAGGATAATGTAAGTTCAAGTCATTAGACAATTATACTGTATTGCATGTCTGTGTCAATAGTGACTGTATTTGGATCCTTATAGTGTATGTTTATAGTGAATATAATAAAAATCAGCCGTGAGCTCTGTCTAACTCACAGGTTTGGAATGAATCTCATTGCTGACTTGTGAGAAGAACGAGGTTTCAGGCAAACCAAAGTCCAGCTGCTCTGAAATGAAGAAAGAAAATGCCTGGATTATGACACATGGTCAAACGCACAAGAAACTGTATTTTAGGGCTCCAGACAAAACAAAAACACAACTCAACAAAACTTCACAAAAAAATAAAAAATAAAAATAAAAACTTTAAACACAAAACAAAATGCTAAACATAACAAAACACATCAAAACTTCACCAAAAAAAAAAAAAAAAAAAAAAAACATCAAAAAATAACAAAACAAAACAAAAATACAAACTCCACACAAAACACAATAAAACTAAAAGAAACAACAAAAAGCATAAAACACAAAACAAAAATGCAAAAGATAGCAAATCAACACAACTAAACAAAACACACAAACAAAAAGAAAATAGGAAGTCACTAGCTCCTTAAACACAATATATATTGAATGTGCTCTTTACTTACAGATTTTCATATGAACAAACAGTGAATAAACAATGTCAGTCTCACAAACTAAAAGTACACACCACAATAACGGTTCCCGGTTCATTTTTAATAGGACATAAATGAAAAATGACTTGCAGTTCAGCGAGTCATCATTGTGAACTCGGGAATATTCCAAATGATTCACTATTTCATAAATGATTTCCAGTTTCACAAATCTTTTTGATGGCCTCCATAAAAAGAACAGGTTCATAAGGATCATTTTTCCATGAATCGGACATCAGATTATTTTCATAAAATAATTTACATTTGCAACCCACTAAGTTGTGGTTTGGAACACTGAAATGTCCTTATCACACCTTTAAAGGTGAAAACAATATATTTTATATTTTGTAAATGCATGTTACTGAGTGTATTATTCATACATGTTTCTTTTTAATTAACTTTCATAATATCCAAGTGAAACAGATTTTTCTTCATACGAACAAAAACTAATGGACAGAACTAAGTCCCACCCTTACATTTTTCAATAATCCGTTTCACAGAATAAAAGATATGTCACTACTTGTGTAACATTGGGTCTTTAGTAGAGCTTCAGAATGTCATAAAGCAGGTGATCACCTTTTGGGAAAAGGCAAACACTTCCTCTGTGTGTAATACATAAGCTATTAATGGGTTTTCCACTTGCAGGGTCAAAGGCTACACAGGTCTTGTAAGAAATGATGGAAAGATTGTGATGCAGACTTGGATCCAACCCAGAGATGACCAGCTGGTCTTGTGGTTGGATTTTGGAACCTGTAAGAATCAAGAACAAAAACTAGTTTAGCAGAAAATTGATCTTTTTGAGCAAATTCATCTGTCTGGGGCCACCGAACAGCCGGCAACCCAAGTTTGTTTCTAGTCTGCCAATTTTAAGATGTCATCATGAGTCATAGTTCTTGAGCTCTCCAAGTCTGTAAAGACCATGTGTCCTCTCTTCAGAAAATAATAAGGGTCCATGACTCATGTGAAGTGAAGAGTATATTTTGAAGGGTGGGTCTCAGCATTACCGCATGGATGAAATATTTACAACCATCTCAGCCTGAGGTTACCAATCGAAAGTTGGCTGTATTCGCATGGCGGGAGAGTGGAAATTATTATGCAAAGACGTGAAGGTGACATGGCGACTCTACCTTGACATGGCGAGCTCCCTCTACGTGTCTGCAGGGACGTCTCTATTTCCAGCGCGGACTCATTCCACTTGAAGAACAAACCAAAAGGGACGGCTGAGCAAAGTTTTTCCATGCTTTGGATTTCAGAGTCGACTAAGAAACGATCCCACATGTACAGCTGCGTAACGTTCCCACAAAGGGCCTTGTCGTAGGTCTCCCGGTCTTGTCCAATCATGAAAAGGCCATCGCCTCCGATGTGACTGGTTGAGTTGAGGGAATTCCCAGAACCCACAACCACTCCATCCACCCAGATGACCCACTTCCCGGTATTCCCGTCCCAACTCGCGCATACAGAGTGCCAGGAGGCATCGTTGGGAAAGCCAGTAATGTAGGAGGTGTTTGAACCATGCACCAGCAATCCAAGGTGGACCGGTTCGTTCCCGGTGATTTGTTCTTGGAGTTGGAATTCTTTAATGAACGACTGATTGGTGTACGAGAAGACTGTGGAAAGTCCGTGGCAAGTGGAATCAAGCTGGAGGTGAGCGCAAACCGTAAGCGCTTCCATCTTAGGGAACTTGTGGCGGAGGCGAGCCGATTTCCGGTGCGGACACATTGGAAATTCCAGCATGTATATGTCTGGAGGACCTGGAAAACAACCTGTAATGCAGGGCTCTACAGTGCGAACATTTGAGTCGCATTTGCGACTGAAAACTACTGCGTGCGACTATGAAAAAATATTTAGGAGCACCTGTGCGACTGACCCGATCAGCATATTTGTGTTTGCGCTGAGGGAGCTTCAAAGGTTTCTAACGTACTTACGTGTTTTTGCAGCGTTGAGTAATGTATCACAGACGTATCCTCTCACAGACGTATCCTCTCATTATAACAAACAAAGTGTAGACAGAGAGTAAATAAGAGATTAACTGTGCAGTGTAGAGAGCTGCGTTGATTATAATGGAGTTTTGTGAGATCGTGATGAACTAAGGAGAGTGACAGCTTGCAAATGTGATATTGATTTAGGCTAATACAACAGTTCATTAAACAATACGTTCATATTAAGTGACTTATATTGTCTGACTACAACACTATTGCCTTATTTTGCTCTATTTCGTCAATGAAAATAGTTTCAGACAAAGTCACAGCTGAGACGCTGCGCATCTCCATTCAAACACAACGGTGTTTCGTTTATGAATGAACTGCGTTTTTAAATGAATCTAGTGAGTCAATGATTCAATTACATAAAGACAGCCAGATGCTTCGTTCCTGAATGAATCAGCCGTTCGAACGAATCAATTAAATGAATGATTCAGTGATAAAATCAGTGACTTGATGCCACCTGCTGCCAGTTTTAATTTAATTTTTTAAAGGATCTTTTCTGTTATTTAAATCATTTAATATTTCTATATTCAAAATTGTATATTTAAAACATTAACCTCAACATGAATTTATGAATTGCACTCATGCAGCCTCATTAAATTTCTGAAAATACACCTACAAGCCACTTTTGTGTTCTTCTGTACCACCTCTGTAGTACAAATTTATTTCTGAAATACTGATTTAATTTTATTGGTAACATCCTTATTCTACTTCTTATTCTGTTGTTTTAATTAAAAATTTTAAAAGCTTATAAATATATATATTTTTTTGAATTTGACAAAAGATGACATACTTTTAATAAAGTTAGAAAAATTCCATTACAAAGGTAAAAACAAAATTCCCTGTAAATCACCTTAAGGAGTCAAATATCACCTCGTAATAGGAAGGTACATTTTTTGATCAGAGTTTTTGATTACTGATTAGAAGGTGCTCCTAAATTTTTGACCGTGCTCCTAAATTTTTTAAAATAGGAGCACAAGCGCTCCTAAAAGATAAAGTAAGCGTAGAGCCCTGCTGTAATGCTTACTAAAGAACAATATTGCCAATGTAGCAAATATAAGGCCTGCTGGGAAACATGGGATATGGTGCTCACCAGTTTTTTGTAACATGCCTGCACTTTCTATCCATACAGGTTGGGTGATATTTAGAGATCGCAGAAAACTGTTCAGCTTTTCAATCTCTTCAGTACTGGACACCATCACAAAGGACCCTGAACGCTGGAGGCAGAGGCTGTGGGCAACGTCCCATGGCTGTCGATCTGGCACGTATTCAGGGTAATAGTCTTCATGTGTAAGCAGGGTTCTGCTCTCCACTGTAAACACAGGGGTATTTTTGCTGACAAACACAAATAGCCTCACATCTTATGCATTTGACACTTTTCGGTGTAAACAAATTGTACATGTGATTTCAAACTCTCCTTTGGATTGTTTTGGTTACAGATCATATCTTTCATATTACCATCTGTTTTATATAATAGTGAGAGGATTATACCATAAAACAGTCCTGCGTGATTATATCTGAATTTTAAGCATGTTAAACAACTACACTTTGAATGCTGTGATTACCTTTTTCCATGCAGTGATGAATGAGGACCTTGGGGGGGGAAATGAATTTAAATGCAATTATATAAAAAATAATATTAATTCCATGTAAATAGGTATTCATTATATGTATAGTAATGATATGGTCATTTGTTATCATATATTAACATAAGTATTCATATAAGGAAAACTTATCATTTTGCCACATAATATTTAAACGTTTTATTGATTACTTACAATAACGTTGGAGCAAATAATTTTCAACAGATTCATCCTAAGAAACAAAATACTCATTAACAGTGACACAAGTGTAACTTTTTAATGAAAAAAACGAAGGTTTTTTTTTTTTAGCAGTATTAAACACTTTCAACGAAACATTACTTCAGTTCATCTCGAGCAGAAACGTTAAATATCCATGAATATGTATATAAAAACTGAATAAGACGTCAGTTACCTGATATGAGGTAAAGTTATAGTCGAAAGTCATAAATGTAATGTTTTATCTCGAGGAGTAAAGTTTAGCAGACGGTTGGAAGTGTTGTGACTCTGAGGAACTCTGCGCGCGCCTCCCGCTCTAGAACTCTGAGCAGTTCCCGCCACTCCCCTCAGCATCAACACAACTCTTATATTTGAACTTGTGAACGATAAAAAGAATTCCGTTTTACTCGGAGTGATCGGTTCTAAATAGAATCTTTGTAAAAACTTATATAAACGATTGTTTACGGTGTAAAGAAATCGATTTTTGGGCCCCCGTTTGTGCAAAACAGTGGGAATAAACTGAAATTAGAAAAAAAATATTTAATTTTACATGTGTTGAATATTGGCTTTAGCATTTCAAATGAAACTATTTTAACATAACTTTTTTATTTTTAATTTAAATAACTTTAACATAACTTATTTTAAATAATAAAGTCATCTTGTGGCCCCCAAGGTTATTATAGCTAACAATAAAAATTGCTATTTGAAATAAAATAAACATTAACATGGAAATGAAAGATTTTATAAACCTTCTTTTATCTAGTTGCCAAAGCAACATTCTCATTTTCATTTAATTTAACTTGATGTACTAAAAACTCTAAAATAACTTATGAAAACCTTTTTAAAATAAGGACCCTTCAATGTAAACCACTCTTGTGAAAAATACTTTACATTAAGTAAAACATGTCATGTCATTCAACACATAACTACCATATCTGTAATGAAACTCAAATAAAAATACAAAACAATGTTACTTTGTAAATGAGCCATTTTCCAACAGATTCCAGTTATGACCAAGATTTTTTAAAAAAAATAAATGATATAGAAACACAGAAAAGGCATGCAATGTGCAGTATGTTTAAATAGAACACCAGACTTCTTGTCCCAGTGAGTGTTTATTACTGAAAGTATAAATTAGTGTGGAACAATTACATGATCCAGAGTAAATGTCACTGCAAATTCTAAAAATCTCCATGCAAATGATATTATGAAATATCAGTACGCCCAAGCCTGTGCAAAGGTTTCAAACGCAAAAATATATTCAGTAGTAGTATTTTTTCTGCATGAGTTATAAAAGACTTAGGTGCTTGATCACTTGCAAAATACACAGAAACCCATCTTCATAAGTTATACTCTTAAGCCCTTCTTTAAAATCCTACAGTTAAATCTACAGGTCGTACAAAATTTGCAGACAAACTGTTGTAGGCCTGAATGAGTGCATACTGTAATGAAAAGTGAGCCAACTTTAGCATTAACCATTATACCAAATATAGTTATATACATAACTAGTACCCCTTCAATCTGTGGCTATCCAAAATCACACCCAGCAGGCGTCTCTGGAACATGTGCTAATGCCTGAAGAAAGAGAATACACAAGTTTAGGGACGGTTCGATTTCTGCTGCCATAACCTGGTTGAACAAACTGTCTATCTGTGTCCAGCGTCTGTATTCCATCTGTGCTTTTATCGAACGCTGTTGTCAAAGCCTGCAGTGCTGAGTGCACTTGATCTCGGGCGGCCATGATGTTCTTCTCACATGGAAGCTGAAGACTGTCGGAACGTCTTCCAGGTATTTCACGCGGAACGCCGTTAATGACATTATCAATTGTCTTAGACAGAGACTGTATCGTCTGACTAAGGCCAGCGTCGCTGCCCCTCCCTGTATTACATTAATAAAATGAAGTCATGTCACATATATGTCATAGCGGAGAAGTGTTTCATATGAATGCTATTGTGGAAAGATTGCTGTACCCTTTAGAGAGCGCAACAAAGTCGAGTGGAGGTCTTTGATCGCCCGGTTCAGCGCGAGGAGGTTAGCGGTGGTGTTCTGAACTGCACACAAGTCCAAGCCTTCATCATCCTCTGAACGATCCTCAGAAGAGCCTGACCTCTCCTGCAAAAGAGCAGATGTACAAAATCTCTTCAAGGGAAAGTTCACCACAAAAAAAAAAAAAAAAAAAACCTCTCAAACAAACCAAATAAAAACTAAATTTAAAAATTTAAAAAAAAAAAAAAAGCAAAACCAGACCAAAAGCACACCCCAAAAAACAAAATGACAAAAAAAAAAACAAACAAAAACTAAAAACTCAAAGCAAAATCAAACAAACCCACAAAACAAAACTAAAGAATGAAATAAAAACAAAAACTAAACAAAACCCAAAGCAAAGCCAAACAAACCCACAAAACAAAACTTAACTAAAAGAAATAAAAACAAAAGCTAAACATAAAAACTAAACAAAAACAAATTTAAAAATAAAAACAACCAAACCAGACCAAAAGCACAACAAACAACCCCCCATAAAAAACCCAAAGCAAAATCAAACAAACACACAAAACAAAACTAAAAATAATTACAAACAAAAACTAATCATTAAAACTAAACAAAAACAAATTTAAAAATAAATAAAAACCAACCCAGAGCAAAAACACACCAAACAACCCCCCCCAAAAAAAACAATAAAAAAAAACAAACAAAGAAAAACTAAAACTCCAAAGCAAAATCAAACAAGCCCAGAAAAAACTTAAACTTAAATCAAAAACTAAAAACTTAAAACAAAAAAAATTACACAAAAAACAAACCAAACAAAAACCCCAAAAACAAGCCCCTAAACACAAAAAACTAAACACAAACGAAACAAAACAAAACCACATCCGTCCCAACAAAAGAATTTAAAAAAACATTAAATAAATACAAAAGAAATAAACAAAATAAACCAAAGTCAAACCAAAACCAAACAACCGCCAACCAAAAAAAACAAAACAAAAATGGAAATAAAAACCATACAAAAACTAAACAAATAAAAACCAAAAAAAAATTCTATAAATAATAAACAATTTAATATAAATAAATATATTTTAATTAAATATACACATTTATTGTTGGCTATCTTATTTGTTTTAGACCACAGGGTTTAGGTAAGGTGAGTGGGTTTGAGAAATGAGTGAGCTTGTGGGATGCATCCATTTTTCTTTATCCCAGCATCCCATTCTCTTGCTGAACAATAACAACGAGCCTGTAGTTTGTGTGTTGAAGATAACAGTTACAGCCACATTAAGGTGACAGATGACACTCCACTCAAACCATTTATTTTGTAAAGAGCAAAACGACCAAGACGTGCGATAAGACCGCTCAGGTTCGGCGTTTTACAAGCGCTGTCCCCCTCGGTCATTGTTGGGCTGGTCGTCAATCCAAAACATTTTACACTCAATGACAAACAACAGCTGTTTGTAAGGCGTACCGACAAACAGCAGCGGAAGTAGCTCTGCAGAGTGCTGGCGACATCCATCGCGCTGGATTTCTGAATCTGTGGAATATATTAGAATTTATATTATGAAATTATGTTACAGTATACATTTATATCAGTTAATAAAGTATACATTTATAGTTCAACATTAACTGGATTAATAAAGATTCCATTTTATCAAGTAAATTATTTATTAAGAGGACTTACTGGTATATGAGCAGATGAAAGATCTTGATGCATCTCTGTGGTGATCCTCTGACCAACGAGGAGAAGATCGGTCACACTCTGACGAATCCCATCCCGCAAAGAATCCACCACTGACCTCTGAAGAGAAAGAGAATGGTGTTGTATTTTTTGATTCTGACTGGATTTTAATGTCAAATTTAATGTAAACGGCAGCTACTGCACAAGAAATATACTCACGTTGTTTATGATTTCTGAACCATGTTCAGTCAAAAGAAGATCAGTCCCATTCACTGCCGCCAGAAAACCGATGGTTTTGAGAGCCGCGCTCATACACTCTGCAACACTCCTCTGGGCCTCTGTTACCATGGAGGAGATCTCAGAGTCACAGCCCTGAAAGACCAAAACACAGAAAGACCAACACTCTTGTAAGGCTTTTACCGACAATTCCAAAGTTGATACTTAGCACAACAAAATTCTTTAAAACGACTTCTGTTTTTTTAAATGTATTCTATCATTGCATTTGTAAATGCATTTTACTATTAGATACTTACATAGAGGCCATTTAAGCCAATATATAATCAGGTTAGAAATCAAATAAATTGATTATCAGATGCCTAAACGATGATAAATTTACAAGAAGAAGAAAAATATGTTATTTAAATTAAATAAAATGAAAAATGTAAACAACTGATTAAATTCACTTTACTGCTAGATAGATAGATAGATAGATAGATAGATAGATAGATAGATAGAAAGAAATGTTTAAATGTTTGTAAATAATAATAATAATAATAATAATAATATTAAGTTATTTAAAGAAATTAAACAATTAAAATTAAAGAATTTATTATTATTAGAATGTACACTGTATTATTATTATTATTATAATTATTATTAATAATATATTTACCAACATTTAGACATTTCATTATATATTTATTTATACCTATATATACCTATACCATTGGCTCGACGCACCTGTAGTACAAGGACTTTTTTCCTGTTTGGAGCACTACAATTTTCTCTAGTTATTATATATTTATTTAAAAGAAACCAATTGAGTGGTTTAAATTTGCCTGTACGTAGTAGTAAAATGCATTTGTTAATCACTTGTATACATTAATATTTCTTTAAATTTTGTTTATTAACTATTTGTTTAAAGAAATATTAAAGGTATACAACTGGCTAACAAATGCATTTTACGACAACGTACAGGCAAATTTAAACCATTCAATCAGTTCAAAAAAAAAAAAATAATAATGTTAATAAATACATTCATTATTATTATTATTATTACTATTATTATAAATGCCTTTAAATAATTAAATATTTCATTCATCTAAATTAAAGAAACAATATTAACATCACTAATAAATAATAATTATATTATTTTGATGAGGATATTGCATTTTTATTATGTTTATTTTTATTTTTTTTTTATTAATTGACTATGAACTGTAATGAGCACCTGAATGAGTAACTGAAGGTAGCCTCCAATTTTCTTGACATCCGTCTTGAGCTCCTCAGCTCTCTGAGACACTGAATCAGAGCTGGGCTTAATGCTGGAGACCCAGTGCATGGTAATGAACACAGCCCTTTCAACAGCAGACGTGGCCTTCACTAGAAGAGTCTGGGCTTCAGTACTGCAGACAAACACTGTTGACATACACACAAACAGAACAAAATGAGGCTCTTTGTGTAGCACTGTGGTGACACAGGACTTGTGCATTCATATTGAGCTGAATATTGACACTGATGAATGGCTTTGTTGATTTAGGTTTGTTAAAAATGCTGATGCTTACAGTTCTCCTGACTGTCGTCGTCAAGGTGCTCGTAGAGGTCTGCGATGGACCTCACGGCACGGTGAATCGCCAGCAGGTCTACAGTCAGTTTGTCACCCAAGCTTTCACTCTCCTCTGTCGACTGGCAGGAGCGCAGACGAGCCACGGCAGAGCCAATCATATCTTTGCAGATGGCTGGGAGGGCGGAGTCAGAAGTGCTGGAGTGCAGAGAGAGGGGCTTGTTCATCAGCCCTAAAAAGACACAAAATATCAAAGTTACTTAATATTTTCCAGGGGGAAACAGTCATATATCTTAAGCTGGCTGAAAAAAAAAAACAAAAAAAAAACTAGTCTGTTATTCTAGAATTATTTTTTATTTCAGTATTATGTTTTTCAGTATTATGTTTTAAGTATTAAGTTTTAGTAACTTTGCTGTCTTTTGTTCTTTATATTTCTATATATATCTTTAATTTATTTTTATTGTAATACTGTATTTAGTTTTAATTGTAGTGCTAATTTTACTTTGTTATATATTAGTTATACTAATGTTTATATTTTATTTCAGCCTTGAATAAAACAAAACTAAATAATAAAATAAGTGAGATGCTACACAAAAACAAAACTCCAAATAAAAACAAAACAAGTGAGATGCTACAAAAAAACAAAATTCTAAGCAAAAACAAAAGTGAGATGTTACACAAAAACAAAACTCCAAATAAAAACAAAACAAGTGAGATGCTACACAAAAACAAAACGCTTAACAAAAACAAAAGTGAGATGTTACACAAAAACAAAACTCCAAATAAAAACAAACACAAACAAAATTTATTATACAGCTATGCATACCAGGCTTTTAAACCAATGAGATTACACTGTTTTTCATGAAATATTTATAGTGCATTTCAATATTTAAATTTTTTCAATTACTGAAAACAGTTTTTAATAGTTTTAGTTAAAAATAAACAACACTGGTTTGCAAATATGTTCCAAAAACTAGTGAGCTGCCTACATAGACGTTATTTTGAAGAATGACTTTCACTATATGGACAAAAACAATGGCGACCAAAACAACATTGTTTGGACCCCACTGACTTTCATTTTATTGACAAAAAACACTGAACAATTTCTAAAAATTGAAAAAAGTCATACAGAAAACACTGAACAATTTCTAAAAATTGAAAAAAGTCATACAGGCTTAAACGGTAAGCAAATTATGACATAAATTTACTTTTTGAGTGAATTATCTCTTCAAAACTACTAATCTGATTGATGATAAAATCAAAGAGTCGAAAAGACATATACATACATACAATATAAAGGCTACTTTACCAGTGGACTGTGAAGGAGCACAGTGTAGGCTTTGAATGGGGTGAACTCGGATCTCATATAGACGCCCAGAAATCCTCCTGCTCTTCAGCAAACTTCTACTCCTGATCCACAAGAAACAGAAAATAAGAGATACAGATACATTTGAACTTATATCTTGCCTTGAACCATCATTATCAGTCAGATAACTCTGCTTCCTTGGCAGATAGTTACATGATGTACACTTTGAGTTTACTGCTCATCCCAAGCACAGAAAGACAAGAGAGGAAGTCAAGAGGTGAAAAGCTAAGGAATATCTATGAGCTGTAAGTTGAAGAAGGGGTTTAGATTCACCAATATTGAATTTAGCTGTAGTTACATACACTTGTAGGCAAAGAAAATGGGTTAAAAAATGCTGCAGGAATGTTAGTTTCCATAGGGCTCGGTTTATAAAGGGAAAAATATCATCATGGTGGAAGACAATAACCAGTGTTGGGCACAAAGTATACTTCTGTTCTTTCGTTCTTCAATAAAAAAGTACAGAGAGGCAAAAAGCAGCATCGTGGACTCAATAAGACTAATAAATTCAAATACCTTCTGCGAGAGAAAGACGAGGTTGAGGAAGAGGCAGATAGGTCTGGTTCCCACTCATCATTAGGGTCATAAAACACGTCGTCATCTTTAGAGGCGCTCTCCCCCTACAGCCAATAAACATCAGACTTGATTTAGCCGTAGATTCTTTTACGATAATAAGAGCAAGTGCCAATACTACATGCTTCCTGCTTTTACTGGGTAATTACAAGGAAATAAACAGGCTTCAAATGGCCTCATATATTATTGCATTCAAACAACTCAGCTCTGCGTTAAATACTCAGCACTTTGTTCAAATCAAGTGTGGTGCAAAGTT
The DNA here is from genome assembly GCA_039654775.1 of Spinibarbus caldwelli. Lineage (NCBI taxonomy): Eukaryota > Metazoa > Chordata > Actinopteri > Cypriniformes > Cyprinidae > Spinibarbus > Spinibarbus caldwelli. The sequence continues at coordinate 19,707,728 of CM077230.1, read as the reverse complement.
TCCATGTCAAGTAAAGAGCTACACAAAAATAAAATAAAACAAACATAAAAATAAAACAAAGCTAAACACTACATATAATGAAATAAAGACAAAAAATGAAACTTTCTAATGTCAAGTAGGGGTGGCCAATATGACCAAAATCTTATATCACGATATGAGTAATTTTATTTCACGATAACGATAATAGTTATTTTTCCCTTTAATAAGGTTTTTATGATATCAAAATCTTTGAAACCATAGAATTTTCATAATTCGTCACCAGTGTCAAGATTACAGAAAAACTAATACAAGCCCCCCCCCCCCCCCCAAAAAAGAGAAAACAAAGCTCACTGAAGACAAGTAAACACAGTCAGTGATAAAATAAGAATAATTACAAGCAATAGGACAAAAAAATACAATAAATAAATAAATAAGAAATTAACAACAACAACAAAAAAAAAAACTCTTGTAAACTTCTGTACACCGGAAAAGTGTGGTTTATTTTATGTCTACTTAAAATTTCTTTTGAGAGAGGTATTATTTTTCAGATTTTTACCCAAAATTGAATGGACTGGCCATTGAATGGACTGGCTATAAACACATGAAATGTGTGTTTCATTCATACTGGATGCCAGAGGGCACCCTCGTGCAGAAACTCCATATATGCATCACAGAACTAACAGAACTGATGACGTTCCAGGAAATCCCTAATATGGACAAAGGCATCGCTATTGCTGTAACTGAATAAAAAGATATAACGTCAAATGTTTTGAATTATGAAATGCAAGGAAAATAAACGCTCACCTGCGACAATATATGGTTTATTTGTGTTCTTCAAGCCATCTCTGGTATTTTCATAATGATAAAGTAAGTTATATTTGTAAGCCATTGCTAATCGACAGCCGTTATTACAGTATAGAATATATTTTCTGTCTCATTCTGTGATAAGAAGCCACATCAGATCACAAAAGGAAGTTATTTCAAACACTCGACTAATGTGAAATAAAAACAAGTTATAATGTTCTCTTTTGTTGGACAACAGGTTTAGAAACACTTATTGCAAATCATTACAAGGAAGATATGCATGGCGTGTGTTACTTTTTCAAATGCACGTTATAAGCGGGGGAGCGTTTCCTCATCTCAGCATGTGAACTCACAGGCACACACACAGCCAATTCTGAGAGAAATAAAACATACGGAAATTATTTAAATGCAAAACTGAAAAACCGCAATTCACAAGTGCATATTGAACCTTGGATGTCGTACCGAACGGTTCAATATTATATTGAGAATTGTGACATCCCTACTACATACACTGTGTAAATTAATTAAAAACACTGAATATTCTTCACTGTGTAAATTATATTTCTTCTTATTAAAGTTACAAAAGTGATTTAGTCAAGAGCAGTGAGAGATTTTCTCTCTCTGTTGTTTGATTATCGGGAATGGCAGACAGCAGGAAAATTAGACTGCTGTCACTTTAAGAACGAACATCCGGATACAGTTATAATGTTACGTGCGTTTTCTTTCTTAGCTGTTTACTGTCACTTAAGACCTGTTTACAAGGATACTTGTAAATCACGGGCATTTTGACACATAGGCTATAAGTATGTGTCAAAAATACTCACTCGCTCTATGAGCAGCGGATTCATGTGTGCGGCCTGTGCAAGCCTCTCAGACCGCAAAAAACAGTCTCACAGAATACAAGTTACTATTGAAGAATAAAACGTCATTAGCATGCGCTAGTGGTAAACAAAAAGAGCATGACAAAGCACAGTTTAGCAGTTGTACTTTTTATGTTTGTTGAACAAAGGAAGCTGTGAAAGAGGATGTTAAAAGAGTTTGAGGTAAGCAGTTTTAAGTTTTTGCGCCGTGTCGCGTTGATCAACACGTCATTTCATGTAGCATTTTTATTGGCTGGTCAGTAGATGTAGGTCGTAGCAGCAAACACACTGTGTGATGATCATGCTGAATTTCTGAAACTGTCAGAAAATGATTGTAGGCTATCTTTGGTCGTAAGACCGTGACAACAGGCGTCTTTGAACCTCTCTCCCTGTACGACATAGGGCCCCCGTTTAGGAGCCACAATCACAGAAATTGCCACGATTGTTTCACGATGCCAATCTTTTGTCTGGGACAGCTGAAAATCGTGCTGTGTGTTGAAGCCTTAAGAGCGATAAAGACGACAGTCCAAAATCTCTACTGGTTGACAAATTTCAACCGGTTAATTGTGTCTACCGGTATATCGCTCCCCCATAATGTCAAGTGACATGCTACACAAAATGTGCTACAGAAAACAAATACACTAAACACACACTAAAAAAAAAAACTAAATACTAAATAAAATAAAAACAGAAACAAAGTTAAGTGAGATGCTACACAAAAACAAAACAAATAAATACATGAACCAGTAAACACTAAACAATAAAAAAACTAAACGCTAAATAAAATAAATCAAAACAATGTTAAAACAGATGCTACACAAAAACAAAACACCAAATCAACCAAAACCCCCCAAAAACAAACCAAACCAAAGTAAATCAAACCTATCCAAAACAAAACAAACAAACCAACCGAAAAACAAAATAGACCCACAACAAACCAAAAAAATTATGTAGCTAAAACAAGGGTTTTAAAGGGGTCATGTCTTGACAAAAATATTCATGTCATTTCCAGATAAAGCATTGTGAAATCATTTACTTACGGTTTGTGATGCAGCAGCAGTCAGATCTAGTACCACTTCATCTTTCAACTTTCCATGACACTGTGCCTCACTTACAAAACAAAATCCTCCGATCAATCCTCTGACACGATCCGGGGTGCCATTAAAAAAATCCACTTGTTCCTTATGCTGGGAACCTTCTGATAGCGGTTTAAACCAAACGCGTCAAAGCGAACGTTCTTTCACTCCATTTGTCCTGATGACAGACTCAAGCGCGTGGACCATGTCAGAAAGTAAACGCAGATCTGTATACTGTTGTATCCAGTGTAGACAAGATAGCGGCAGTGATTGTAATTTCTATTTGCTTTTGATGCAACACTCGCATTCAGCGTAATCAAAGCACCCATTAAGCGACTGGATGCCAGTGGGCAGAGCCTACGGTGAGAAGATGACTGCTCTGAAGGCAGTGTTTATGCAAATGTTTGTGCCCAGGTGACGTCACCTTGTACCTCAGATCCAAAACGAGCCGTTTTTGGAGCTTGATTAAATAAATGCTTTGTTTATAATGAGGAGGACGTTTTAAGCTATGAAACTTGCAGGATGTTTGTGGTACCAAGACCTCATATATGCCAAAAGATCAAGGCAAATTTGATTTCTCATGTCATGACCCCTTTAAACCAATGACTACCCAGCTACAAAAACAGAAACCAAATCAGCAAAAAAGAAAAAAAGAAAAAAGTGTTTGCCGCACATTGTTTGTTGTGGTTGCACCTAGTTAGAGACAAAACCTGGATTAACACTGAAGAGGATATCATTTGTCGCTATATGATGTCAAAAGGTTAGGACGCTGTGTACTTTGCTACAAAAATGCCACTGTGCAGCTCAAGCAGCAAGGTTACCGCTATTAACTAGGTGAATGTCTTTTATTAAGCCACCTGCTCAAGCTCTCTCATGGCAGCCAAGTTGCACTGGAACTTCTCCAGGCTCCAGAAGGTGGAGATTCCCAGTTTGGTGTTCTGAACTTGGACCTGCAGTTGGGCGTCTCCACCCTCGCTCTCTTTATCGGTCGCCTCATGTCTGTTATGAAAACACAAATTCATGTCTGATTCCATCCTAAAACTTTAAGGTTTAATAAACCAGAATTTAAAATTACTCACTACCCACTAAATAACTGTACCTGCTGAAGACGGTGTGTTTCCTGAGTTTGGCACTGATTTTGTTTGCTTCTTCCATCATCAAAGACAGCTTCAAGGCATCCCACTGTGGGTAGGCTGCAAACATTGAACAAAAATATGGTGAATAACACACTGCTAAGAACATCACTGATGGAAAAACCACCATGTCTTTTCAATTTAAAGTGTGCATGTACCCGTTTTAGGGATCTGGGTCGTTTTAAGAGCTCGTTTTCTCTCAATCTGAGCAAGATCTTCTGCAATCTTCCTCTTCTCTGCTTCAAGTGCCTCTACAATCTTAACATGCCGGATATCATGATCAGCCAACGCCTATGGAAAAAATTTAAAAATCTGAATGAGTCACAAATTAAAAGATGAAGCCATCTTCTGTACAAACTTGCTAAATAAAGAAACTAAATAATATCAGTAAAAACTAACTAAATAATATAACTAAAGTAAAACATAATACAGAAATAGTATAACTATAAAGTAATATAATATAATATAATATAAAGTAAATAGACTAACTAATCTAAAATAAATAAATAAATAAATAAACATAACTAACTGAACAAATAAACTGAAAATATTCGGAATAAATATCTTAACTAAAACTAAATCAACTAAAAAAATAATATAAATAAAACTAAGTCACTGAATAAATAATTAACCCTAACTGAATAAATATTATAATTATAATATAGCCAACTACTACACACACACACACACACACACATCTATATATATATATATATATATATATATAGATGTGTGTGTAAAAAAATAAGTGGCCATAGGGTGAGTAAATTTACAGCAAAATTAGATTTTTGGGTGAACTATCCCTTTAAGAAAGAGAAGAGCATCAATTTTGATTTTTACTGGTCTTTCTGTACCTGTCTAGTAGCCTGGGCCTCCATCTGCAGACGTCTCTTATGGGTGGTGACTTCCTGCTCCAGCAGACTCTTTGCTGTCTGCAGTTGCTCTATCTGGCAGACGACCCTCTTTTTATGCAGCTCCTGCTCTCTCTTCCGTTCACTCTCCTCCTCCTGAGGAAGAGTTTGATTAGCTGGAGTCACACATGCTACACAGTGAAACGTCTGCTAACAGCTTACCAGCTCTCGCTCCAGAGCTTTGATCCTCTCCTCGTACTGACTCTTCTGCTCGCTCAGCTCTTTCTGTGCCATCTCTTTTGCCACCTGAATGCCCTGCATCATCTCCGCTTTGGCCTTCAACTGAGCCACCTCGATCTCTGCTTCAAGTCTGTGAAGAAAAATTAAGAATGGACCACCCAACATATGTTTTGGCCTTCTTTATTAACATTTCTTTGATTAATGGTGGGCAATTTTACAGTTATTTCACATGAAACCAAGTAAAATGAGTTCCTGTAGAGGTAAATATAGGGTTTGTACTCACTGAGCTCTCTGAGCCGACAGCAGCTCGTTTTTAGCGAACTCAAAGTCCTTCTGACCATCTCCACTGCTCCAACAGGACGCACGTTTCCCGCTCTGAACCTCGGCGGGGTGGTTGAACCGAAAGTAGTGATCTCCTCCAAGAATCACACGGTCTCCCTGAAATAAAAAGTGAATAAACAAATAAACAGTTTGATGATTTATGTGGAGGTTCTCAGAACATTTGAGAAGTTTGGAATCAGAGCCGCGGAAGGAACTCACGTGCTGGAGAACGGTGCACTCAGACACAAGATGTCCATTCACAAAGGTCTTGCCGTTTGGCATCGGTTTAATGCTGACGGTACCTTTCACACTGGAGATTACACTGAAAACGCAATTAAAAACAATAAGACTTATTGGAAAATGTATTGATTGATATTAGATATTTAACTGTGCACAACATTTACATTATTTTTGTCATCATGTTAATATTTTAAGCACTAAATATTTACTGTAAAACACTGTAAAATATCATCTTCAAGATCAGCAAATCTCAAAATATCCATTTTTCATACTGTACATTATAATGTTGTAATGCCTAAATTAACTAGCATTTCAAATTTTAGTTTAAGTGTTTTATTCTTAATTTACTTACACAAAAGAAACAAAATACACATATATATTTATTTATTTATTTATTTATATAAATTATTTATAAATAAATAAATAAATGTTTGTTTGTTTATATATATTTATTTATTTATTTATTTATTATGTTTTTTTGTGTGTGTGTGTGTGTGTGTGTGTGTGATTTTTTTTTCTTATTTCTTTTTTTAACATCAGTCATTTATGTTATCTGCCATAACATTAAAAGACACTTCCTATATGTCAGCAAATATGTAAGCGGTTTTATTTTTATGGTGATTTTGTCATTTTTGAAGCTTAAAAGACTCAGTTCTCATTCATTGTAATTGTATGGAAAAGAACGACCAGCACATTATTCAAAACATCTTCTTTTGTGTTCCTTGGAACAGCGTTATTTATACTATTTATTAATTTATTATTATTTATTAATATTTTAAATTAGCTTTTATATTAAATAGCTTGATTATTTTTTAGATTTTAAGCTTTTTATATTTTAGTTTATGATTAAGTAATTTTGTTATGTGCTTTTGTCATATATATTTTTGTCATATATTTGTATGTGTATATATATTTAAGTAATTTTAGTACTTC
>CM077230.1:19676291-19696291 GCA_039654775.1 Spinibarbus caldwelli | reverse complement strand
TACATTTACGCAATTACTTTATAAACATCATTACTGTTGTTGTTGTTGTTGTTGTTGTTATTGTTATTACATAAATGTAATTTATGTAATGTAACTACAGATATTGAATATAAAATAAATATAATTCAGAATCAGAATCAGAATGAGCTTTATTGCCAAGTATGCTTGTGCATACAAGGAATTTGTTTTTGTGTCATAAACTTCCAGTACACAGAGACAACAACAGCACACAGACAATAAACATATAATGAGAATAAAAAAATTACACGTAAATATAAATAAAAATTTGAAAAATAAATTGAGAGATAAAGTGTTCATTTTTTATTATTAATTTTATTATTATTATTATTATTATTATTATTATTATATTAGAAAATTATTTAACATTTTTAATGTAACTTTCTGTACTTCTGATAATATTTTCTACTTTTGCTGGGTAAAGAAAGACCACACTGATGTAATAAAATAATATTATGTAATAAAATGATATTATTTATTAATATTATCAATAACGCCAATAATATTAACCAATCATTTTACAGTTTACTTTAACAAAGAGTATTTCCTTCTTTTGAAGAAATACTTTAGAACAACTAGAGACAAAGAAAAAATAATAATTTCTGTGTATTTTCTAGGTATGAATGGGTGGGGGGGATGAATTAAATTAAATAAAATCACACTGAAATTCCTTGACATCAGGGCCTTGGAAATGTATTACATTGCTGAAGCTGTTGTTGTTGTTGTTGTTGTTTTAATTCAAACTAACAAAACTGCAATGAAACACAAAATAAATCAATACAAGTTCATAAGCAAAAGCTTCTCACCACGTGAGCACTGACTCTCTGTACGGGGTGAAGACTTTCTTTCTGCTCTGAGCCTGTTCTGAGAGTGACGAGATCACCTTTCCCAACGTGAGCAGAGACTTGTTGATGCTCGCTCCCTCCTGGGAAAAAAAAAATTAAAAAAAAATTCACATTACAAATATGTCAGATTTAAGATTTCATGATGCATTGCATTATTTAGTAAACTATTACAATCCCATTCATCGCTATTTAACATGTACAGAACAGTAAGCAGCAGAATGCACCGTGGGTAATCATGACACAGAATAAACAGAGCTACTGCATGCTGGATTACCCTGAGCCGGTCTCCACTGGTCTGGGCTGAAGTACAGCGCTCACTTCCTGCCAAATCCACCAGATTTATCCGGCTGGTGATGCAGTGATCGTGCTCCTCTTCCTCCACAAACTCCGTCTGTGCACATGAAAACACCATCATATAACTATAACTATCTCAAACACATCATTAAATTATTCATATGTTGGCTGAAGTAAAAGTAGCATCTCACTGCAAATAAATCTGAGGGTCTTACTTTAGTTTGCGTCATGACCAGAGTGAAAACAGAGTGTGATCTGGAGCTTTTATCGTTCATGCAGGTGGCGGCCGTGGCTCTCTGTTTGTTACCGAGTGCAAGCCAAGCCTGTGAAGATGGGGGAGGAAAAATTTATTGATGGTATGAACAAAAATAATATGTAATGAATGTAAAAAGTGAACAGACACCTTAAATTACCTGAATATCAGCATAAGATGTGACTACGTTCCTGAAAGAGAGCATAGAGATTAGTGACAGCAACACAAAACAAAAAATACAATTAAATTAAATTTTAAAAAAAAACACAACAAAAGAAAATAAATCAAAACCAAAAACTAAAACAAAATTAAATAAAAAAACAAAATAAAATAAAACAAAACAAAATAAAAAAACGCAACACAACAAAATAACAAAACCACAAGACAACAAAATAAACAAAAAAAACAACAAAAGACAACATAAAATAACAGAACAAAAAACGATTACATAAAAAAACCACAAGACAACAAAATGACCCAAAAAACATAAAATAAAATACAAAAACAACAAAACAAAATAAAAAAAAACATAAAATAAAACAAAACAAAATAAAAAACAACATAACAAAATAACAAAACCACAAGACAACAAAATGACCCAAAAAAAACATAACAAAATAAAAAAACAACATACAATTACAACAAAAAACAAAATAACATAAAACAACATAAAATAAAATGAAACAAAAAACTAAATTTAAAAAAAACAACATAAAATAACAAAAAAAAAAAAAAAAAAAGGAATTCCATGGCCATAGTAATCCTGGCATTTAAATGAAATGTTTGCTTACGTGGACAGGTCTGCGACATAAGGCCCGTAGACAGGATGTTCTCTCACACGCAGCTGGAAAAGGCAAGAAAAGGACTGAATTCCTGAACAAGTCAATAAGGAAGACAAATAAACTACGAGACATTTGTAACATTTCAGATGTTTTATTGAGTTGTTGCACTTACAGGCATTTTCTTCTGGTTTTGTTCATCCTTTGCCACCAGCAAATCGTGGATTTTCTCATCCTCAAAATAGCTCATCTCCAGATGGCAGGAGATCTTGAATATAAATAAACCTGCATTTAGAACTAGGGCTGCAACTAACGATTATTTTAATAATCGATTAATCTGTCGATTATTTTTTCGATTAATCGATGAATCGGATAAAAAAAAACAAAAAACAAGAAAAGCATTCATTTCCAACCCTTTATTCAAAAACAGAACTAAAATCTTTAGAAAGTGCACAAACATATTGCTCCTTGAACATCCCTGAGCTTATAATAATAATAAAATAAAATAAAAATGGACTAACACAAAAAACATACACATGTATGCTTTACATCTGCCAAATATATCGACTTTTTTTTTTTAAATAAAGTGCCACCTGAGCTGCCAGAACAATAAATAATTTATAAAAAATGAACAATACAAATCAGAAAATTTAACAGGATTTGTTTGAATGTCAGAACTTGTTCTCTACACTACACTGCAGACGCACACACTCGCAGATGCACACACTCGCAGACGCACACACTTTTGCAGACGCACACACTCACAAACTCTCACACTGACACACACACACACACACACACACACACACTTACTCTCTCTCACTCCCTTTGTTCAGACACTTTGCATTGCAATGCAAAAATGTGAGCATGTCCACATGCTCCTGGCTCAGGCTCGCTCTTTTCTTTGAGGCTATGTTGCCTGCTGCAGAAAACAGCCGCTCAGATGGTGTTGAGGTGGCAGGGATGCAGAGGTAAGACTTGGCTAGCCTGGCCAACATGGGATATCTTTCATTGTTAGCCTTCCACCACAATAATGGGTTTTCTTCCTTGGCAAGGCTCTTTTCTCCAAAGTATGTGAGGACTTCGTTCCTCACTTGGCTGTGGACTTCCTCAGCTTCGCCTGCTCTATCCTCTTCTTCACCATCAGAACCAAGGAGTGAATCAAGTAGAGTGGCTACTAGAGGTGTTGATTCAGTAGCTGTAGTATTGGTGGAGGTAACAACACTGCAACTGCCATGCTGCTGCATATCCATCTTCCTTCTCTCTTCAAGTGACATTGTTTGCAGTTTAGTTTGAACAGGTAGGATTTCATCAGGTGAAAGATACTTGCTCAGTTTCCTAAACCTTGGGTCAAGGGCCATTGCAAAAATCACTGTGTTTGGTGCTCCATCTGAGAAAGCAGTCTCCCTTTTCCATCTCTCCTGCAACTGCTGCACCGCAGTGAGTTGGAAAGCCCGCAGCGGGGCTGACTCGTAGACAGCACTCTGGGTGGACTTCAACAGCCCCTTCACAAGTGGAGGTATTGCAGATATTGTTGCATATTTCTGTCCACTCATGAACACAGTGACACATTCAAAAGGCATGAGGACTGTTGAAAGCTCTTCCAGCAGGCTCCACTGGTCTGGTTTCAGATCCAGGTACCTTTTGCCTCTCTGTGTGACAGAGCTGTCGGACAGTGTTGCTGTTACAGGCCACCTTTGCTCAAGCAGTCGACTTATCATATAGAATGTGCTATTTCACCTTGTGCTTATGTCTTGAACAAGGCTGTGCTCTGGTGTGGCCATTTGTTGTTGTTTCTCTCTGAGTTTACTGCTGGCTAGCTCGCTTTTCTTAAAATGTTCTACCAGACATCTTGCAGCCCCGACAGCTTTTTCAATGCTTGGATGCTTCAACGCAGTATTGATCACAAGTTGCAAAGTATGGCCAGTGCAACGGACAGAGGACCACCCATTCTTCTCCTCCAGGATATTTGCCGCAGCCACAATATTAGCACCATTGTCATGGACTATGGCAATGATTTTGCTAGGAGGAATTTCAAATCTGTCCACTACCTGCTCCAACCACTCTGCAATGTTAGATGCAGTATGTCTGTCCTGCAGTGGCATGGTGGTGAGGCAGAATGACTGCATGTCCCAGTCATCTGTGATGTAGTGGCATGTAATGCCAAGGTAGGCTTCAGTTGCTACACTTGTCCATACATCAGTGGTGAGAGCAAGTTTGCTGTTGTTGGTGTTTATTGCAGTTTTCACTTCCTTGAATGTCTCTTCATATTTTCTCTCCATGAGCTTTGTGAAGTGAGTCCTGGAGGGCAGAGTGTAACCAGGGTTCAAAGTGTGGATCATTTTAGTGAAGCCGTCATCTTCAACCATCGACAGAGGCCTCATGTCAGTGACGAGCATGTTGAGGATACTATCCGTCAAGACAGCGGCTTGCTGTGGTGTACATGATGCATTTCCCATCAAGAAGCCTCTCATAGTTTGCTGTTTTTTTCTGGAATCAAAAAGATAGTATGAGTATGTGTAATAGCACAATTTTTACATCAGCTAAATACATACTTGCATACATACATACTTGTTTTAGTTACTAGTTGTGTAAAGGTAAGTAACCCAAAGAGCAATTACAGACAAGACACACACACACACACACACACACTCTCTCTCTCTCACTCTCTCTCTCTCTCTCAAGTTCACTTGAAGCTTATTCATTAAATTATTACCATCATTGTAGTAAGTGCAAGATTCATTTATACACCACATTTAAACACAGCTTAAGATGACCAAGTGCTATAAAAGAACTTTAAAATTAAATTAAAAAGTACAACACACACAAATATATTTGTCAATAATAACCTATATGGAACAAAGCACAGAATATACACTGCAAAAAATGCTTTTCTGACTTAGTAGTTTTGTCCTGTTTTCTGTCCAAATATCTAAAAAATCTTAAATCAAGATACATTTACTAGACACATGAAATAGCATAAGAAATTATGTCTTGTTTTCTGAAAAAAACACCTCAAAATTAAGTGATTGTTTGCTTAAAACAAGCAAAATTATCTGCCAATGGGGTAAGAAAAATAATCTTAATGAGATATAATCTCAAACAGAAGTTTTAAGCATCACTTAATTTTCTCATGCCATTTTTCTTGTCTAGTAATCTTGATTTAAGATTTTTTAGATATTTGGACTGGAAACGAGACAAAATTACTAAGTAAGAAAAGCTTTTATTGCAGTGTAGCTATACATGACAACAGATTGAAAAATGAATGGTCCAAAAAAGGCGAGTGAATAAAAACGTGTCTTTAGTCTTGCGATGCAAAGTGCAAAGTAACTATACCACCCCTGCTTTACTACTGTTATTAACGAGCTAACGCTAACTTGTCATGCTTGTCAAGCTGGATAACGAGTAAACACCAGCACCAGGGACATTACGTTCCTCACTTCAAAACGGAACAAAAGTAGGATTCTGTAGTGACTTACCCTGCTGTTGAACTCCCTCCCTCCTCATCAAAGACTCCAACATGTTTGCGTTTCAGGTGCTGGATTATTGCCGTGGTGCTCCCGTGCCATGCCATGTCGCTTTTGCATATTTTGCAGTTAACACACTTTTTCTGTTTATTTAGTGTGAAATGCTCCCACACCTTGGATGACTTGGGTCGCACGGATTTCTCTGCCTCCGCCATGTATCTTTCCTCTACCTCCGCTCGTTTTTTTTTTTTTTTTTTTTACACTGCCCTGTCTATGAGGCGCCGAACTCTGCTAGCATCAGTGCGCGAGAGAGACCAAGTGCGTTCACTCCGCGCCGCGCTCAACTAAAGTTTTTTTTTTTTTTTTTTTAAATAATCAAACGTCTCCGCGTCGCGCGACACAACGAATCGATTATGAAATTCGTTGCCAACTCTTTTAGTAATCGATTTTTATCGATTTAATCGATTCGTTGTTGCAGCCCTATTTAGAACGGTCAAACAAGCTATATTTATAATTCAATCATAAATTGTAAATGAACAATCAACATATGGGGCAGTAACCTCTTTGGATTCAGTTCTGGACAATCTTGAGAAAAGTTCCTCGCAGAATCTGGGAATAACGCCAGCCTCTTCACCAAAACCCATCATACTAGAAAACATCCAAAATGGCACTTTAAAAATATTGATCTGAATAGTTATTATTATTACTACATTTATAAAAAAACAATCCGGTTTCAAAGAGAATCGTCACTTACGTGTAGGACTTTCCAGAACCCGTTTGGCCGTAGGCAAAAAGACACGTGTTAAATCCCTCAAACGCTCTTTCAAGCAAGGGCCGAGCCAGTTTTTCATAAACCATCTGCTGACTGGCAAAACTTGCATCCGATTCATTGATAGAGCAAAAAGAGAAGTCAAAGGTAAATGTGTAGTTATGTTTAGTATCTGGATGCTGCACAACAGTTTCTTGGTTGTTCATGAAGATCACCTGACGGGTTTTCTCATTCTTCTCCCTGTGGACACACAAAAAAGAAAAAAGAAAAAAAATATAGAAATTTTTAGTCCAAGTAAGTGGCACTTTGCACAATAATATTAAAAATAATAATAATAATAATAATAATAATAATAATATTATATATATATATATATATATATATATATATATATAAAACATTTTAAAATATATAGTATATTTTTATAACAATTAATATTATTACATAATATCACAGTTTACCCCAAGAGGTCAAACTAAATACTAAAAAAATAATAATTACAAAAACACAAATAAAAAAAATAAATAACAATAAATAACTTATTTAATTAATATTTTTAAATAAATAGTAAGTAGAAAATTGAGTATTTTAAATAGAATAAATCAGAACGGGTAACAGAGTTGACTGTTGGACCGCTGATGGTTTATAATTAGCGATAATTTATTTAATTTCCAAAATAATACTTGCCAAAAATGAGAAATAATATTTGTTTGATATTTTTCTTTAAAATAAATTACATAAACAATTAAGACTAATGAATGCTGTCAAAATTACAGTATGCATAAAAATTAAGAAAAAGATCATTATTTCGGATGCTTGTCTGCTTGAAAACAGGTCCAAATTATGTCATTACCTGGGTGTCACAATTACATTATTGTTTTTAACAAAAGGGGGAAATCATGCAGTAACAGGGCTGCATAAAACAAATATTATGTTTGTTGTAAATCAAATAAATTACACACACATACAGTAAACAAATTATCTATATAGATAGATATCTTTTGAGATTTTCATTCATTTTTAATTAGGTTTTATACTCTTAGACAGTCATGGTATGATTTTTTCAAACTCTGTACACTAAACTTTGCCTCAAAACAACATGCTGCCAAAATCAAAGTTCAGAAATGTTTCTTACCTTGAACTGAAGGGTCTGACTCGAAGCGCGACAGTGACCGCACTGTTCTCCATCTTCAGCTCTTGAGGTTGTAGAGCACTAGATCTGCTCACAGCTTCAAGAGGAGCAGATCTAGAAGCACTGGCTCCTCCATCAGCCGTGGAGCTCATTAGGGCCCGAGGTCTCCTCACCTGTGCTGAGGGGGTCATGTGCCTATTTAAACCACCAATCTGAGCCCTCTCTCCGCCTGCTGATCTGATGGTGGCAGTGCTCATCTGTCTTGCTGCTGTGTGTTTGGTAGATGTGGGTCTAGATGTACCAGCCAGCCTCTCAAAGACGTCTCTCTTGATGCTTAATTTCTCAAACTGGGTTCTTCTTGTTGGTGTCGAAACGGTTTTACCCTGCTCATGGGTGGCACTGACCTTCTCAGAGCTTGTTTTCTGAGCACCCCATGAGGTTTTGATGGTTTCGTGGGTCTCTCTTGCTGGGTTGGGTTCGGTCAGGACTTTGGTTCTGGTCCGGCGCTGAAGGGTCAGGTGTTTTTCTCCTCTTTGGTTCTCCTGTGTGGTTTCTTCAGGGTGGTTTGCAGTGGTTCTGCTGCTGGGTTTTCTCTGAAGAGTGAGTCTGACACCAGAGGATGGTGTTTTAAATGTGTTTTCTCCACATTTTGGGAGTGCTGAGATCACATAAGTCCTGTTTACTTCTTTGGTTTTATTAAAAGATGATGTGGTCTCTCCTTCTTTTGATCCATCCATCATTGTATGGGTCCAAAAACAAGACTTTTGACAAATAAAATTGTCGCACGTGTACTTCAGTCCCACAGTCTATGTTCAGTCCACAAATGTAATTGTTGTATAATAACGAGTAACGTTACACCGAGGTGTATAACCTGTCAAATGACTTAAAAATACATGTTTAGGTGAACCCATAACTAAAACTGACCTGGAAGTGTTGATGTGTTGTTTTGTAAACAATTAAAGTTCCTTTATGGATATAAAAACCCAGTGCTTTCTTCTAGTTTACTAGCGTTACCGTTCCGACGGTAAGAAAGTAACAGACTGAACGCCGCCTCAATAAAAACAACAACTCTCTGTGCGCTCGCCCGCCGCCATACTGCCGCTCTGATTCAAAACCTGAAGGCGTGCTGTGATTGGTCAGCTCAGTTTGACGCAAAGGCGCGTAGTAACGCTCATCTACCGACAGATAGCAGTGTCTCATAGAGCTACACGGGTGCCAAAGAAGAACGACTGGTTTCATCCGTGTGTGTGTGTGTGTGTGTGTGTGTGTGTGTGTGTGTGTGGGGTGTGGGGGGACAATAAAGCCTGTTTATATTAACAGTGAAGTCACAATGAAGCCCATTGTCACACCAAAACATTCGTTTGTAAAATAAAGTGTAGTATGAAAATATATTATTATTATTATATTATATATATTTTATATGTGAATTATTTAATAATAAATAAATAACAACAATAATAATAATTGAAATAATCAATAGTTTTATATATATATATATATATATATATATATATATATATATATATATATACACACACACACACACACATATATACTGTCTTCAGTTTATGCTAATTTAAATAATTTATTAGTCTTGAATAATCTATGAATAATCAATAATGAATTTGAATAATCAATAGTTATATAGTTAAATAAAATATGTATATTTTATATGTATATTTTACTATTTATTATTTATATTTATTATATTAGTTTCAAAAATATTTTATATATGGACATAAATATATAATTTTATGTATGCATATTGTGTGTGTGTGTATATACAGGTGCATCTCAATAAATTAGAATGTCGTGGAAAAGTTCATTTATTTCAGTAATTCAACTCAAATTGTGAAACTCGTGTATTAAATAAATTCAATGCACACAGACTGAAGTAGTTTAAGTCTTTGGTTCTTTTAATTGTGATGATTTTGACTCACATTTAACAAAAACCCACCAATTCACTATCTCAACAAATTAGAATATGGTGACATGCCAATCAGCTAATCAACTCAAAACACCTGCAAAGGTTTCCTGAGCCTTCAAAATGGTCTCTCAGTTTGGTTTACTAGGCTACACAATCATGGGGAAGACTGCTGATCTGACAGTTGTCCAGAAGACAATCATTGACACCCTTCACAAGGAGGGTAAGCCACAAACATTCATTGCCAAAGAAGCTGGCTGTTCACAGAGTGCTGTATCCAAGCATGTTAACAGAAAGTTGAGTGGAAGGAAAAAGTGTGGAAGAAAAAGATGCACAACCAACCGAGAGAACCGCAGCCTTATGAGGATTGTCAAGCAAAATCGATTCAAGAATTTGGGTGAACTTCACAAGGAATGGACTGAGGCTGGGGTCAAGGCATCAAGAGCCACCACACACAGACGTGTCAAGGAATTTGGCTACAGTTGTCGTATTCCTCTTGTTAAGCCACTCCTGAACCACAGACAATGTCAAGAGGAAAATGAGAAACAAGAGACCAAAAAATGCAGATGAGCTGAAGGTCACTGTCAAAGAAACCTGGGCTTCCATACCACCTCAGCAGTGCCACAAACTGATCACCTCCATGCCACGCCGAATTGAGGCAGTAATTAAAGCAAAAGGAGCCCCAAGTACTGAGTACATATACAGCAAATGAACATACTTTCCAGAAGGCCAACAATTCACTAAAAATGTTTTTTTTTTTATTGGTCTTATGAAATATTCTAATTTGTTAAGATAGTGAATTGGTGGGTTTTTGTTAAATGTGAGCCAAAATCATCACAATTAAAAGAACCAAAGACTTCAGTCTGTGTGCAATGAATTTATTTAATACACGAGTTTCACAATTTGAGTTGAATTACTGAAATAAATGAACTTTTCCACGACATTCTAATTTATTGAGATGCACCTGTATATATAGTTAAATTTGACTTTCTCTGCTAATTTTAATTTTAGTATCTCAAACATTTTACAATGCTTTACAGTAAAATGACATTTATAAAATAAATATAATATGATATTTCCGGTTGATTCTGATTGGTTGAGTTGCGTTCGAAGCTGTTGTAAATTAGTGCAAACATACACCTTTGTTTTCATCTGTGTGTTGCTCAGCAACCACAACTGTTTCTGAGGAACTACAGTGTTTGGCGGAAGAATACCGTTTTTATTAACATCATTACATTTTATTTGCTTTGTTTTATTTTGTGAAACCTTGCTACATATTTGGAATAACCGTTTTATAAAAGCAATAAGCCCCGTGAAGCTGTGGTTTACAGTGAATTTATAACAGCTAAGAGGGTCCGCTTCGTGCCGTGCCTAACAACGCCCCTTAGCTGTTATACATTCACTGTAAACCACGGCTTCACGGGGCTTATTGCTTTAGTATTGTCCTATAAAATATCATAAGTGTATAAGGTACAGTAAGCAATTAACAGGTTTTTAATCCTAGTATTTTTATATACTTTTCCATCAACATTACTGACATTTCTACCATGTGGGCTGACATTATTACTGTGTGTGTAATTATCCAAAGAGACATTTTCTTCATTCACTTGTAGCGTTTATTGAAAATACAAATTACAAAAGCAGCAACAAAATATGTAATAAATATATCTGCTTGTTATTTGTTGGCAGATCTTTTGTCATGCTTCCTGATGATGTGGATGAGGTTGCTCTCGGACACGATGACAGTCTGAAAGATTCATAGTGTGTCGTTAAAGAAATGAGAAGCGGCAGTGTATTTATGAAGCACGACGTACCTGATGAACGTATTCATCCATGTTAGCTGGCATGTCAAAGTTCACTACCAGCTTCACATTGACCAGGTCCAGTCCTCTTCCAAGAATCCCAGTGCTGACCACCACTTCAAACTGGCCCTCGAGAAGACCCTAAAAAACATCAACAATATTTAATCCATACTCATTTTATTCATTCATTCATGTATAAATTCATAATTTGTTTTATTTTTAATGCACAATAATTCAAAAATATTAAATATACAATATAATATTTTTTAAGATATTTTCTTCATTACCTTTACAATTTTGTTGCGTTCCCACTGCAGCTTGTCGGAGTGGATAGCGACTGCGTTTAATCCCATGACCTTTTGCACAGCTTCACACAGCAAATCGGCCCCAAGTTTGCAGTCCACAAACACAACTACTGGTGGCTGGTAGAGCTTTCTGTCCTGTGAGGACACACACACACACACACACACACACACACACACAAAAAATTACAATGTAGATAATATTCTAATGAAAACTAACCCAAACGTGTGCCATTCATATTAAATTCATATTATATTTTATTTTTAAATGGGTCATATGACGTTTCTAAAAAGAACATTATTTTGTGTATTTGGTGTAATGCAGTGTGTTTATGCGGTTTAAGGTTCAAAAAAAACATTATTTTCCACATACTGTACATTATTGTTGCTCCTCTATGCCCCGCCTTTCTGAAACACGCTGACTTTTACAAAGCTCATCATTCTGAGAAGTGAGGCGTTCTCTGATTGGCCAGCTATCCAGTGGGTTGTGATTGGCCGAATACCTCAAATGTGAGACGGAAATGTTACGCCCCTTACCGTATTGTGATGCAGTGTCCCTGCGAGACAACACAAAAACAATAAAACCCATTACAAACGAGCCATTTGTTGCATCCAGTGGGGACATAATTACTGATTATAATGACTTATACTGTCTTTTTACGCGTCACGTTGCATCGCGCCGCCTAAACATTACCATGTCTGCATTTGTGATCTGAGAAACGACAAACAACAAGCACCAATCTACACAGATCAAACCTCACGTTTGAATAGTCAGTGGCAAATTCTTTAATTATGAAAACATACTTACAGGCTGTGAGTCAAAGCGCCAGACTGTGCTTGCAAAGTTGGAATTGCCCCAATTTATAGAAACAGTCTTTGAGCACAGCTGACAGTCTACTCCCAGGTTCAGGAAATAGTCCTCCGTAAAATGTGCTGCACACACTTTAATATTTGGGTTGAACTGTTCTGGAACAGTGTTGTAAATACAACTTAACCTCTGATTTCTAGTTGTGTCCTCTTTAGTTTCGCTTTCACAGTGAAACACAGCGTCTCCAGGACACGGCGCCGGCGGCAGCAACAATACTACAGCGAGAATAATAGTTCCGCCTTCTTTCTTTGCGTATACGTTTGGGCGGTGTTTTGCAAATCTCTCCACACCGTGACGTAGACATGTGGGGCGTGTTTGAATGAGCCGTTTTAGGTGGGCGTGGTCAAGTTTTAACTTTTATAAAGAATATCTCTTTGGTTTTGAGATTTTAGTCTTTGCAACTTCAGGGATCTTATCTATGCACAAACAGCTTGTAACACTCCAAAGAGAAAGGAAAACTTGAAATCGTATCATATGACCCCTTTAATTCACAGTAAAAAAAAAAAAAAAAAAAAAAGCAGTTTAATTCCAGTAGAGTGGGGGAACTATGACGTCACTTTGTAGGTGGATCAGTTGTTAGCATGAAACTGGTTCCTTGACAAAAAGCCAACAGGATTTTTCCATTGGCTTTTGGATTATTGCAAAAAATAAGCTCTGTGTTCAATCAGAGTTCATGAAACTTGCACATTTTGTCCATCAAGATAATCTTCACAAAATAATATAACTTTGACGAATTTTGAAGCCTAAATACAAGCGCCAGAACTTAAAAGCTAAACTTAGGCTATAAACGAACTACAGCACCACGGTCACTCGCCTTCAACATTTTCAAACTTATTTTTAACATGTTCAGTGAAAAGGATTTACTCTGTATATGAATTTTAATCCACGCTACATGAAGCTTTTCATATAAACTGGAATAAATACAAAACTAGAGCCAAACTAAAACTGAAATGAGACATTAGTAATAAATAGTATAGTGAATAAATGAAATAATCATAACTAAAGGACATTTGAAACCACGTATTTCTGTACATTTGAAATAAGTTGCATTAAAAGTCAATAAATCCTTGATTAATATGAATATTTTAATTAAAAACGTATCCCCACGTACTATTCAATATAATTCTAGTGCATTTAACCTATTAAATAACAGCAGAGTTAACAAGTTTTGGGATATGGTAAGATTAAACTTATTTTTGTGAATAAAGTACCACATTTCAGCTATCGTTTTGTTAGGGTGGGTACACAAAATGTTATTTTATCCTTGCTTCTAGGAAATCCTCAATCTATATGCTTTCTAACAGCTTCATGTGGCCGCAAACATTTAATTTTAACGTGGCTTTAAGCACTATGCATCATTAAAGTTTCACTTTAACCATGTAAAGCCGGTAAATGTGGTGTTTACATGGAATAATCATATGAGTTTTCCTTATGGTCTGAACCCAGAGTCTCCGTATCAGTAAAAAAGCAATAAAACGAGCTTCTTCTCTCCGAAAACTTGTGCTGCATTTCAGGGCAAAGCAAAAAAACATTGTCAAATAACGATATAAAATGCGGGAAACTATTCACTGGTTCTTCTACAATTAATTGTATTACAAATTATACTACAATTGGAAAATACTGTAAATTGATAAACTGTTCGGCGTGATGACTTTGAATGTCTCTGACAACGCCTGTAGTCCCATTTAGCAACTTGCTAGCAACTGTCTTTTTTAAGAAACTTAACAGTTTAAAAAAATCAAGAGTGGGGTGTAACTGGTGTGTTTTATGTCCTAGAATAAAACGTGAAAGTATCTTGAGCCTGTGTGAACCACGGACCTTATTTAAGGGATTTAACTAAAATCCCATTCAAAAAACCCATTGACTCTGGGACGATGGAGGCGGAAGTGCTAAAATGCTGCTAACTCGCTTCGGGTTTCTGCCTACAAAGTGACATCATAGTTCCACCACTCTAGACTTACAATTCTGATATTTGATATTGAAATATTTAAAAATATTTAAATAAAAATTATTTAAAAAATAATTTGAGCAATAATATTTTTTCCTGTTTTTGATGGACAATAATTATAAAACATTAATTATAATATTAATAAATAATACATTTATGTATTCATTTATTCATTTAATTTCACATTTATGAATTTTTGATGAACAATTATTCAAAAATATAATATAATATAATATTTATAAACAGTTTGTAATGTAAAATAATGTTTTATTATTTCTTCAATATTTATGAATTCATATTTATCAACTGTGTTAATGTATTTTTTATGGACACTTCAGTTTAACACTTCAGGTTTTTTTATTCATATTTCTAAATATGAACTTATTTATCAATTGTTATTTCATATTTCATATTAATGGACAATTATTCTACATTATTAAATATATTATCAATAAAGAATTGTGTTTATTTATTTATTTTTTATCTATTTCATATTCATGAATTCATATTTACCATTTATGTTATTTCATATTTCTGCTGGACAATTATTCTAAAATGTTAAATATATATTATAGTATTATTATACATTGTAATATAAATATACAATATTTATTTGTTTTAATTGACAATTTCCTGGGGGCAGTAATTTTATTTCCACGGCCTGTGATTTATAAATGCTCCATTTCCTGCTCTCTGTCTCTGTTAAGAGCCGTTGCTAGTTTTCCTGGAACAAAGCCATTTGAGGACCCACCCATTTCCTCTGGAGAGGAGGGCAAAGATTGCCTTATATAAAGATTGCCTTCTGAATGTTTTTTAAATCAACTTCCTGTTGTCACAGATGAATCGTACATAACACCAAAATACAATAAAACATGCAAATAAATTGAGTCAATTTTTGAATGTGGTTCCTACAGTATACTTACCTTTAAAATCTCAAAAAGCTTCTTTTTCTTTGATGGCTCCTCCACCTAGAGGAATATCTGACGGACACTGGCGCAGGGTTGGTTCTTCTCACCGATGGTAATGCTCACGGGGTCGCGGGTGAGATGGGCCGCTAGCTGCTCTGTTCCTGTGGGAATGGTGGCTGACGTCAACAGCGTCTGATGCTCTTCAGGGACCTGCTCCAAAACTTCAAGAACCTGTTGCTGGAATCCCATCTTCAGCATGGTATCTGCCTTTGGAGTTTTTGAGAATGATATTAATAATAACACTGATTAAAATATATATAAATAATATATAAAACATAAAAGAATGATAGATAAATAAATGTATTAATAAATAAATACACAATTAAAACAATAAGTAAAACCAAAAAACTAAATAAGAAACAACAAATAAATAAAATACATGAATAAAACAATGAATGAATGAACAAATGAAAAATAATAAAACATAAATAAATAATGCATAAAACAAATAAATAACACAGTAAATGAATAAAACAAGACATAAAATATAGTAAATAAAACACAATAAATAAATAAATAAATAAATACATCAAACATAATAAAACATAAAAGAATGATAAATAAATAAATGTAATAATAAATAAATATACAATTAAAACAATAAGTAAAACCAATAAAACTAAATAATAAACAACAAATAAATGAAATATAGTAAATACGTGAATAGATGAATGAATGAATGAATGAATGAATGAAAAATAATAAAACATAAATAAATAATGTATAAAACATAAATAAATAACATCGTAAATGAATAAAACAATACATAAAATATAGTAAATAAAACACAAGAAATAAATAAATAAATAAAAGATAAAAGAATGATAAATAAATGTATTAATAAATAAATACACAATTAAAACAATAAGTAAAACCAAAAAACTAAATAATAAACAACAAATAAATAAAATATAATAAATACATGAATAAAACAATGAATGAATGAATGAATGAATGAACAAATGAAAAATAATAAAACATAAATAAATCATGTATAAAACATAAATAAATAACACAGTAAATAAATAAAACAATACATAAAATACAGTAAATAAAACAATAAATAAATAAATAAAACATAAAAGAATGATAAATAAATAAATAAATGTAATAATAAATAAATTCACAATTAAAACAATAAGTAAAACCGAAAAACTAAATAAGAAAAAACAAATAAATAAAATGTAATACATGAATAAAACAATGAATGAATGAACAAATGAAAAATAATAAAACATAAATAAATAATGTATAAACATAAATAAATAGCACAGTAAATGAATAAAACAAGACATAAAATATAGTAAATAAAACACAATAAATAAATAAATAAATAAATAAATACATCAAACATAATAAAACATAAAAGAATGATAAATAAATAAATGTAATAATGAATAAATACACAATTAAAACAGTAAGTAAAACCAAAAAACTAAATAATAAACAACAAATAAATAAAATATAATAAATATATGAATAAAACAATGAATGAATGAATGAAAAATAATAAAACAAATAAATCATGTATAAAACATAAATAAACAACAGTAAATGAATAAAACATAAAATACATAAAATATAGTAAATAAAACACAATAAATAAATAAGTAAATAAAATGTAAATAAATAAATAAATCAAACAATACATACAATACAGTAAATAAATAAAACAATAATTAAAACACTAGGGCCCGGTTTCACAGACAGGGTTTAGACTAAACCAGGATTAGGCCATAGTTCAATTAGGACATTTAAGTCATTTTTATGAACGTACTTAGAAAAAAAAACATTGCTGGTGTGCATCTTGAGACAAAATAAAGGCACTGATATATTTTAAGATCAGTCAGTGCAAGTTTCTTTCAGTTGAAACAGCTCAGATTTACATTTTAGTCTAGGATTAGGCTTAAACCTGGTCTGTGAAACCGGGGGAATAAATGAATAAATAAATAACCAATGAATAAAATGTAAATAAATAATACAATATAATACATAAATGCAATAAATAAATAAAACAATAAATAAATAAACAATACATAAAATATAATAAATAAACAAAACACAATAAATAAATAAAACATAATAAATAAATAAAAAACAATCAATCAGTCAGTCAACCAATCAATACCTCATCAACCACAACGACCCTGACGTTATCCAGAATCTGGATCTCCAGAAGGCGTCCTGGAGTGGCTATTACTACCCATCACCAGCTCTTTCACCTGCTTCTCTATCTGGATAGCCAGCTCTCTGGTCGGGGTCAGGATGAGACACAGAGGGCAAGACGGAGAAGCAGTTTGGCTCTGGAAAATCAAAATGCACACAAACTGATGTGGGTAGTTTAAATATCATTCACAATAAAACAAGGAACAAATTAATAAACTTTAACATTTATTACTGCCATGTAGCACTACTCAAGATATTCTGTACATTAATCAGTACTCAGCCCAGTATTTACCTGGAGAGCATGCATGACCACTGGAAGAAGCCTGTATCTGCAGAAGCGATCACATCTCTGCCTCTGCATCTGGACGGGAGTGGGAGCCTTCTTCAGGTTGAGCCTGAGTGCTGTGGGAAAGTGACAGTGTTCGAGCTCTATAATGGGTCTACAGACCTCCCAGCCAGTGGTCACTATGGCCAGCTCGCGTTTAACTCTCTCAACCCGCTCCTCAGACAGCTCAGATATGAACACATCCTCCTTGTAAGAGTAACTCTGCTCAGTGTCTGCTGCACTGGAGCTCTCTGAACCCTCCTGGAGATCTTTAGAAAACACCTTTTCTCCGAAATCCAGGCACATTTTAGCCAGATGACTGGCTTTACACTCCAGGCTACAGACATCGTTGTCTGTTTTATCGCAGATGTATTCTCCATATCGACTGCACATGACACACACAGGTTCTCCAGGATCTGGCCAGCTCTGGTTCTTCTTGAAGGATTTCACTGGTTCCTCTTCTTCCTCTGCGGCTTCAGTCTCTATCTGATTGGGTTCCTCCTCTTTTTCTATATGCACAGTCTCCTCTGGAGGACAGGAGTCAGGTGGAGATGTAGAAGTAGTGTCTTCGGGTGTCGCTTTGCTTCTCTTGAGGTTCTGCTGCTGATGGTGGGACTCTGGGGCTCTCTTGAGCTTCAGCGATCTCGGCATAAACATTTTCTGCCTTCATTCACCACGCTGATATTAACTAAAAATAAACAAGGGGGCGGGGGACGTTGATTATATATCTTGTGGAAACGCTTAAAGTCACATATTTCAGATTTTCCCTGCATTTCATGTGGAAGGACTCATCCCTATGCCCTAATCCCTTCAAAGGGGTTTACCCTCCGGAGTGAGAGCTTCGAAGGGTTGAAGGGTGTAGGGGACCAAACAACTGTTTCTTGAAGTGCCCTTCTGTGTCATCATACGGAGGCGCCGTCATCATGCAAAGAATCTGTGCAAAGGATCATGGGAGCCCGAAGTGTCCATCAGTTGTACCCTTCGAAATCCTTCATTCCGAAGGGCCCTTTGAAGTGGCTAGTTTTGAGCACTTCGGTTTGGAACGACCCTTCAATATGGCGGCCATGATTGTTTTCACTCCGAAGTGCCCTTCAGAGGGCGATATATCCCGTTTGGAACGCACCAAAGATCTGCAAACAGAATCGTTTCCGAACAGTCGCGTACATATGACGTCACATAAACACGACTACAGTAAAGCTGGGTGTTGTAGTATTTTAGAGATTTTAACTATTTATCAGCAACCAAATGTTGTGAAGTTTCCTCATCTGTTCAATTCTGTACGTTAGCGTTAAACTTATAATATCAGCTCATAATATATATTTTAGAAACTACTAATATTATGATTTATATTTAAGTCTATCTTAATTTATATTTGGCAAGAATTAAAGGTGAGTAAGATTATTTTCCTTTGTTGAGACAAACCTGAATTTTAGATTTACGAAATTCACTTGGGCAAAGTAGGCCTATTGCACTTTTTGTGTTTATTAATGACACATACGACACTATTGTGTATATTATATCTGCTTAGAATAAATGATAATGATGTTTTAATAATAAAATCATAGCATACTATATTATTATTATTATTATTATTATATGATTATATCGGTTAATAATATCCTATAATTAAGAAATTAATATTCTGAATTTTAAAAAAGCATATATTTATGTATATTTTCATGTATATCCAGCAAAAATTTAAGGTCACTAAGATAAATTTTTTCCTTTATTGACAAAAAAAAAAAATTTTGTGAAATTCATCTATTGTACATATTTTATCTGCTTATAATAAATAAATAAGTAAATAAATAAATATATGATAAAATTTAAATAAAATTTATAATATAATAAATATAATAAATAAAAGATAAAAGAATGATAAATAAATAAATGTATTTATAAAAAAATACAATTAAATTACAATTACAATTAAAACAATAAGTAATACAAAAAAACGAAATAATAAACAACAAATAAATCAAATATAATAAATACATGAATAAAACAATGAAATAATGAATGAATAAATGAATGAATGAATGAATGAAAAATAATAAAACATAAATAACACAGTAAATGATTAAAACAAAATATATAAAATATAGTAAATAAAACACAATAAATAAATAAAAAATACATA
>CM077230.1:19653791-19673791 GCA_039654775.1 Spinibarbus caldwelli | reverse complement strand
AAACAGAACCTTGTGAAAAAAGAAGTACACTTTAGCAAATTTACCAAAAAGAGTACTTATTACAGAAATAACATATTTTAAAAGAATGTACTTAAGTGTGAACTGACTGTAATGCTTTCAGACACTTAACTGCATGCTATTTGCGATTTATTTAAATGTATTGTAGTTTAAATTGATATTAAATGCAATTTTGTTGAACTTCGTTTGAGATTTGGCTAAAGTATACTACCGAGTGTACTGACGAGCATTTTGGTAAACTAAACTAAACTTCTGTTGAAGCTTGTATGTTATGTATTTAAATTTATTTTCAATTACATATTTGTAATTATGAAGTTGCAATTTAGTACATTTAAAATATATAAACTTTAAATGTAATATTGAATAAAACACTAAAATTATAATCAAGTAATTTAAATGTGCTTTAGTATGTTAGTCAACACATCACAATTAAAGCATGACAAAAAATGATTAAAACATAATTATTTAAGATATACTTTCAAGTAAAACTTTTAATTTGACATTATTACAAAGGGGATATTTTAAAAGTGTACTTAAGTGTGTTTTGAAAGTGCACTTAAGTGGTCTTTTATTTCTTTACCGGTAATATTACATCTGCAAATCTATATACTTCTAAAATATATATACTTCTAAGATTTGAAGTGCACTACAAAGTACACTTTTTTCACAAAGGGATTGACTTGATATCAGACTATCAGTCAGAATATCAATAAACAAGAACCAAAGTGTGATACATGAGTCACAGAGTTCAAAAGTGTTCATTGACACTGTGGTGAACAATGTGCCAAAATGAATCATCTCCTAATTTCATCTTCACAGCTCACATTGTATCCTGAATCTGACCTTATGGTCATAAATCTAGTTACATATTCATATTCAATCGTATCGCTTGTTGCTTGACATCTGGATTGACACTGACATCCGGATTCATTCGACAGCTAGCGTTGAGCTTTATGTTCAGTTTAACAGCACAGACCCATTGTGATTGGCTAAGTGATGACCACCGGCCATCTGGTCTCCTTTAGGTCCTTTCATCTCATTAAAATGCGCAATCAGGTCTTCAGGCCCATGCACAACACAAATGACAACTCTTGCTGTCAGAGCCATTATTGTTTAGCATCTTTGATTTAAAGTGACCTTAAACCTTAAATTCAGTGAACAAGACACTGAACTCCAGGGTGAGGATATGGTAATGTTCAGTAGACTGATTGACAGGACTTAAGGGTGTTATTGACCCGTTTGTTGACTTGAAGTGTAACCTTAGGTCAGATGACAGAACAACTGATAAAAGCCTTCATTTCTCCATGTGAAGAATGATTAAATCAACAGATTTTAGTAATATTTAAAACATACGTAGCAGGCTTTAAAAATATGTAAGTATGATGCCAGCAGACTGGTTAAAATGAAATACAAGCGGTTGTTTGAACGAAAAGAGAGTAGTCAGCTTAAAGTCCATAAAAGCCTTTCATTGATCCATTTTGGTCAGTTGGGAAAGATAGAGATAATGAATTGGTCATTTAATGGCATGCACTCTATTTTCGGTTCATCTCTTCAATGCATTCAGCACATTGCTTTCTGAAAACTGACCAAGGATTTATTACTTATTTATTGTGAAAATGAATGCATGAAATAAACTTCAAAGTGAGGAAAAGATGAACTGCCAGGCCAGCTCTCGTTCAAATGGAGAGCTGAAAAGTCACCAAACACTATATAAAAGGCAGATCGATTTCACATTTATTATAATAAGTTAATTAATTGAATAGTTCATTTAAGTTAAAAAGTTGGTGTAATAGGTTTTGTAGCTTAATAAATAAATACTGACAAAGCTGTATAGAAATAGAAATCTGATAATTAGCAATTTAAGCATGGATTTTAATTATATTGTAATGGGTATTTATTTATTTATTTATTTATTATTATTATTATCCCAGAAATTATAATAAGAAAAATTCATTTAGGTGAATCATTGTTATTGGTGTTACTGGCCTTCATACATAGTGCGTAGTAAAAATATAATTACATAAATATTTAAATACAAAATATGTAAAATATTGTTTTTATGTTCATTAATTTAGAGATTATATGTGAAAATATGTAGAAATCTGTGGGATTATTTAGTGTTTTTATCATAAACATATCATCATATATATTTAGCATTTTATTTTTATAAGGCAAATGTCATATGCAAAACATTCAAATGTAATTTCAAACATTGTTTTTTTTTTTTTTTACATTTTTTAAGGCTTTTGATAATACATGTAAATTATATTTATGTACTTAAAAAACAGTCTGCATATAGTGTTTTTAATTACACACACGCACACACACACACACAAATATAGGCCTATATATATATATATATAGTAAAACACAGTAAATAACATATATACAACATATATTTAAAAAACAGTCAAATACAATATATATTTAAAAACACATATTTTCTACACCTATTTGTAAAAAAACTTAATTACATCAAAAATACCACACAAAAATGTCTGTGAATTTTGAAGACGCTATTTAATTGTTTAATCTTGCTCTCTTTTGAACCACTTCACAGATGAAATCAACTGAAATGCACATTTTCAACTGATTTGCAGAAATTAATTACAATGTGTATTGAAAACATTGAAATCACTTCATTTTATATCGCTGACAAAAACATAGTGAATCATCATGATATTGAACATATTGTCAGGCTGTAAGGCACAGAATCTCAGCACCTGTGTAGTTCCTCTCTCTCCATCTGTCTTTGATGAGGCTCGTGAGGAGCTCCTGGATACATACGTACGGCAGGGGAATCGATCAGCCTCCCTATTGTTGCCATGGCAACCGCGGCCCGGCACTCATATTTTTGACTTACACCGTCAACGCCTTGTGGCTCTGATACCATCTATTGTTTTATCATATAGACCCATTTTAAAAGCTTTCGTTAAAGCTATGAATAGTTTGTTGGTTTTGCATATTGTCAACATCTCTTGTAAGACATTTATTGGTATGAAATGGTTCAAATCTGTTTTACCGTTACCACAATCAGGTTTAACACAGAAAATTGAAAGCATGTGCAGGTAATAAGGATACAAGCGTTCTCCCAAACTCACACCCGTCTCCATAAATAGCTAAACAACTCGTTCTCCATGGATACGGTGACCTCATTCGGATCTGTGAACCCATTTATTCTGTCAGCGTGTGAACTCGTGTTACTGATATTTTTGATTTTGTAGCTGTGTGGTAGAAACTGTCTCGCTTCCTTTAAGGGCTTTCTCCTTTCCTTCATCTTCCCTGAGTAAATTACACTTGCACAGAAGATCGGAAAACACAGAGCTTTAGCTATATTTAGCTATCCTGAAGATGAAAAGTACTTTGATCTTCGAAATTCAAAAGAAAAAAAATCTCGCTAGCTCAGCTGTCTATGATATAACAGAGTGAAGGTGTCTTGATTTGAAAGTAATCAGTCCCACCAGGATTTCACAATATTTTTGTGGCTTTTGGTGATCAAATCTTGTAGTAATTTCTAGAGTTTTGCGGGGAAATTAATAATAAGGATACTACAAAAACAAACTACTAAAACAAACAAAAAGCTTGTTTATTCTCACGTCTTACTAAATTCTGACACATAATTTAAAGAAAAACAAGATATAGTTACTTTGTCACTTAATTTTATTTTTGTTACTAAAAATAAGAACAAAGAAGCAAATACAGCGAGAATTGAGTTCTTTTTCGTGTCTTATTTTCTCATTCGTTCATGTTTCATTGTTAAACATTATTCTGTTAAATTGTGAATAATGCAAGATTAAAAAAAAAAAATGGACATTTTGCCATTTCGGCAATCGCAGAATTGTAAAAACTAGAAGGACTGTTTAATATGATGAATCTTATATATTTATGTTTAAATACCAATGCTAATAAGCCGATAATTATTTCTATGTCAATGACAATGACCGATAAATAGCTGATATTACAATTCTGTACTATTTTGTCTAAATAAATACAATTGCCAAAAAAGCCCAGTCTTTTTAAATACTACAAAATGTGAATTTTGTGTCTTATTTTCTCATTCATTCATGTTTCTTTGTTACACAAACGTGTCAATAACTTTTTGCGCTTTTTTGCAATTATTTTATGGTTGCGATTTATGCAGGATTGCAAAAAAAGTGACATTTTGTAGATTTTGCATTGTGTTTTGTGAATGCAGAATCACAAAAACTAGAAGGACTGATTAATTTGATGAATCTTATATATTTATGTTTAAATACCAATGTTAACTAGATAAAAAAGTTTGTCGAGACAAACTTTAAGTTGGCTTGAGAAAGCCGGACCAGAAAGTTTTAAAAAGTTTGAAAAGTTTAAAAAAGTTTGAAAAGTTTTAAAAAGTTTGAAAAGTTTTAAAAAGTTTGAAAAGTTTAAAAAAGTTTAAGAAGTTTAAAAAGTTTAAGTTTGAAAAGTTTGGGAAGTTTTAAGTTTGACGGTTTTCAGTCTGAATTAGTTTGAAGTTCAGCATAGTTTTAAAAGTTTAAAGATTGATAGATAGATAGATAGATAGATAGATAGATAGATAGATACATAGGCTCAGATTATAGATAGACAGACAGACAGACAGACAGACAGATAGATAGATAGATAGATAGATAGATAGATAGATAGATAGATAGATTCTAAGGACCTCAGAGTGGTTGCTAGGGTACTTAGAGTGGTTGCTATGATGGTTGCTAGGCTAGCTCTGGTGGTTGCTAAGGCGGTTGCTAAGGTGTTGCTATGTGGTTGCTATGTTACTCAGGGTGGTTGCTAAGGTGTTTGCTAGGGTGTCCAGGGTGGTTGCTAGGGTACTTAGAGTGGTTGCTATGATGGTTGCTAGGCTAGCTCTGGTGGTTGCTAAGGCGGTTGCTAAGGTGTTGCTATGTGGTTGCTATGTTACACAGGGTGGTTGCTAAGGTGTTTGCTAGGGTGTCCAGGGTGGTTGCTAGGGTATTGCTTAGTGGTTGCTAGGGTGTTGCTATGGTACCCAGAGTGATTGCAAAGGTGTTTCTATGTGGTTGCTAGGGTACTCAGGGTGGTTGCTAAGTTGTTGCTAGGGTACCCGGGGTGGTTGCTAGGGTGTTGCTATGCGGTTGCTAGGGTACCCTGGGTAGTTGCTAAGGTGTTTCTATGCGGTTGCTAGGGTACTCTGGGTGGTTGCTAAGGTTTTGCTGTGCGGTTGCTAAGGTACCCAGGGTGGTTGCTAAGGTGTTGCTATGCCGTTGCTAGGGTACTCTGGGTGGTTGCTAAGGTGTTGCTATGCGGTTGCTAGGGTGCCCAGGGTGATTGCTAAGGTGTTGCTATGCGGTTGCTAAGATACCTGGAGTGGTTGCTAAGGTGTTGCTATGCGGTTGCTAGGGTACTTGGGCTGGTTGCTAGGGTGTTGCTATGCGGTTGCTAAGGTATCTGGGGTGGTTGCTAGGGTGTTGCTATGTGGTTGCTAGGGTACACTGGGTGGTTGCTATGTGGTTGCTAGGGTACCCAGGTTGGTTGCTAAGGTGTTGTTATGTGGTTGCTACAGTACCCGGGGCGGTTGCTACGGTGTTGCTATTCGGTTACTTGGGTATTTGGGGTGGTTGCTGAGGTGTTGCCCTGTTGTTGTTACGGTACCCCGTGTGGTTGCTAGGGTGTTAGTAGCATGTTTTTAACATGATTAGCAAGTTACTAGCATGTTACCAGCATGATTAACATGTTACTAGCATGTTGCTAGCATATTTGTAGCATGATTAGCAAGTTACTAGCATGTTTCTAGGATGATTAGCATGTTGTTAGCATGTTTCTAGGATTATTAACATGTTGTTAACATGATTAGCAAGATACTAGCATGTTGCTAGCACATTTCTGGCTTGATTAGCATGTTACTACCATGTTGTTAGCATGATTAGCAAGTTACTAGCATGTTTCTAGAATGATTAGCATGTTTTTAGCATGTTTCTAGGATGACTAGCATGTTGTTAGCATGACTAGCAAGTTACTAGCATTTTTCTAGCATGATTAGCATGTTACTATCATGATTAGCAAGTTACTAGCATGTTACTAGCAGATAGATAGATAGATAGATAGATAGATAGATAGAAATAGATTGTAGATAGATAGATAGATAGATAGAAATAGATTGTAGATAGATAGATAGATAGATAGATAGATAGATAGATAGATAGAAATAGATTGTAGATAGATAGATAGATAGATAGAGTCAGATGATAGATAGATAGATAGATAGATAGATAGATACATAGAAATAATCAGATAATAGATAGATAGATAGATAGATAGAGTCGGATGATAGAGTCAGATGATAGATAGATAGATAGATAGATAGATAGATAGATAGATATAGTCAGGTGATAGATAGATAGATAGATAGATAGATAGATAGATAGATAGAGTCGGATGATAGAGTCAGATGATAGATAGATAGATAGATAGATAGATAGATAGATAGATAGATAGATAGAATCAGATTATAGATAGATAGATAGATAGATAGATAGATAGATAGACAGATAGATAAGAAATATTAGATAGATGAGTTTGAATGAGTTTGAATGGGTTAGATATAGTACATAGAAGGGCAGTCTGATTGAGTCTAATGGGCTTCAGTGTGTTTAGATTTGAATTTTTGACAGTTGGAGTTTGAATAGTCTTGGCCCATCTGAACATTCCGTCAATGTAAGTCTATGGGATTTTTATGATTTTTAATCTTCATTTTTATGAAAACTGTAAGTCTGATCAGTTAGAAAAGATATAGCACACCCGGTGAGATCAGTCTGAAGATCTGGGCTGAGTTTGGAGTTTGTAGAGTTAAAGCTCTAGGAGGAGTAGCAGTCAGAAATTTAGTCTCAGAAGAATAATAATAATAACTAGATAAAAAAGTTTGTCGAGACAAACTTTAAGTTGGCTTGAGAAAGCCGGACCAGAAAGTTTTAAAAAGTTTGAAAAGTTTAAAAAAGTTTAAGAAGTTTAAAAAAGTTTGAAAAGTTTAAAAAAGTTTAAGAAGTTTAAAAAGTTTAAGTTTGAAAAGTTTGGGAAGTTTTAAGTTTGACGGTTTTCAGTCTGAATTAGTTTGAAGTTTAACGTAGTTTTAAAAGTTTAAAGTTTGATAGATAGATAGATAGATAGATAGATAGATAGATAGATAGATAGATAGATGGATAGATAGACAGACAGAGAGATATTATCCCTTATTATTATAGTTGATTATCCCTTACATATACATACATACATACATACATATATATATATATATATAGATAAAACAACTAAAATGGCTAAATAAAAAATAATAAATAAATAAATAAATAAATAAATAAATAAATAAATAAATAATAAATTGTTAGTTTGGCATGTTTAAACCCTCATCCATTCCTCCCGAACCTATAACAAAAGTGTCCCTCGTGGGTCCAAATGTCCCGAAGGCATTCAACGTTAATTTTTTTTCAGTCCTGAAATTCTTTTTTTATCTATTTAAAAAAAAAAAAAAAAAAGTAGGTTTTGTTATTATTTTTGGTGATTTATTTTATTTTATTTTCCTTAAATTCTGAATTTATGGAAATTAGCATATTTGCATACATAATTTCACCAAAAAAAACACAAAAAAACAAAAAACAAAAAAACAAAGACAATTTCTACTTTAAACATCATTATCCATCAGGAACTGGGTCACTGAGTGTCTCTGAGGCCATCTGGCTGGGAAAAATGACAAAATTGCATTTATATTTTCAGCCACTAGATGGGCCTATTGAACCCTATGGAGATTCTCAACAGAGCTCAACCAGTGAAATCTTCAAAACTACACCAACTTGAGGCTTCATTTAGCTTTCAGATATATCTCAAGGCTTTCAGATATATATAAAAACATTTAAAAATATATATATATGTAAAAATAAATAAAAATAAATAAATAAATAAAATTATACTGGATTTTAATCCAAACATATGTATAGCCATACATTTTCATAAATATGAAATAAATATAAAAGATCAATTTAAAAATATAAATATGATATCAAATCATTAGTCTTTACCTCTTCCCTCAAATTTATAAATGAATGGCTCTCTATGGGCCTCTGCTGGATATATATATGGTCATTACACTATTCTTTCAAAAACTGATTTCTACAAGTTTTTCTCTAACCACCAGATGGCAGAATTGTACACCTAACACCCAGATCAATCTCCAGAAACAATTTAAATTAAATTTAGATCATCATTTAAGAGATTTATTCATAAAAAATTTAATATTTCACATGCAAGCTAATGGTGTAGTTGAGGATTTTTGTGTTAAACAGGTACAAAAGTACTTCATTTCTCCCAAAACACAGCATTAATGTATAGATGAGAAGTAAACAAAAAAAAAAAAAGATATATTATTTGTATGATTAAAAATTTATAAATGTTTTACAATTACTCTTTCAATTTTGGGGTCATATTGACCCCAAAGGACACAGGTGTAAACAGGAAAAACAGGTCTTATGAGGGTTAAGAAATAATGCTAATACAAATGCGAATAAATGCAGTGTATATATTATATATTTCACATTTTCTGTCTATTTCTTGTGTGTGTGTGTGTGTTTGTGTATGTGTTAAATAGGGAAGGTATGTTTGTTTGTTTGTGTGTGTGTGTGTGTGTGTGTGTGTGTGTGTGTGTGTGTGTGTGTGCGTCTGTGAAAGATAGATCTCAGATAGATAGATAGATAGATAGATAGATAGATAGATAGATAGATAGATAGATAGATAGATAGGTAGAGTCAATGATAGATAGATAGATAGATAGATAGATAGAGTCAATGATAGATAGATAGATAGATAGATAGATAGATAGATAGATAGATAGATAGATAGATAGATAGATAGATAGATAGAGTCAGATTATAGATAGATAGATAGATAGATAGATTAGAAATGTTAGACAGATGAGTTTGAATGAGTTTGAATGGGTTAGAAATAGTACATAGAAGGGCAGTCTGATTGAGTCTAATGGGCTTCAGTGTGTTTAGATTTGAATTTTTGACAGTTGGAGTTGACGGAATGTTCAGATGAGCCAATGTAAGTCTATGGGATTTTTTATGATTTTTAATCTTAATTTTTATGAAAACCGTAAGTCCGATCAGTTAGAAAAGATATAGCAACTCGAGTCAGACCAGTCTGAAGATCTGGGCTGAGTTTGGAGTTTGTAGAGTTAAAACTCTAGGAGGAGTAGCAGTCAGAAATTTTAGTCTCAGAAGAAGAATAATAATAATAACTAGATAAAAAAGTTTGTCGAGACAAACTTTAAGTTGGCTTGAGAAAGCCGGACCAGAAAGTTTTAAAAAAGTTTGGAAAGTTTAAAAAAGTTTAAAAAGTTTAAGTTTGAAAAGTTTGGGAAGTTTTAAGTTTGACGGTTTTCAGTCTGAATTAGTTTGAAGTTTAGCATAGTTTTAAAAGTTTAAAATTTGATAGATAGATAGATAGATAGATAGATAGATAGATAGATAGATAGATAGATAGATAGATAGATAGATAGATAGATAGGCTCAGATTATAGATAGACAGACTGACAGACAGATAGATAGATAGATAGATAGATAGATAGATAGATAGATTCTAAGGACCTCAGAGTGGTTGCTAGGGTACTTAGAGTGGTTGCTATGATGGTTGCTAGGCTAGCTCTGGTGGTTGCTAAGGTGGTTGCTAAGGTGTTGCTATGCGGTTGCTATGTTACTCAGGGTGGTTGCTAAGGTGTTGCTATGTGTTTGCTAGGGTGTCCAGGGTGGTTGCTAGGGTATTGCTTAGCAGTTGCTAGGGTGTTGCTATGGTACCCAGAGTGGTTGCTAAGGTGTTTCTATGTGGTTGCTAGGGTACTCAGGGTGGTTGCTAAGTTGTTGCTAGGGTACCCGGGGTGGTTGCTAGGGTGTTGCTATGCGGTTGCTAGGGTACCCTGGGTGATTGCTAAGGTGTTTCTGTGCGGTTGCTAGGGTACTCAGGGTGGTTAATAAGGTGTTGCTATGCGGTTGCTAGGGTACTCTGGGTGGTTGCTAAGGTGTTGCTATGCAGTTGCTAAGGTACCCAGGGTGGTTGCTAAGGTGTTGCTATGCGGTTGCTAGGGTACTCTGGGTGGTTGCTAAGGTGTTGCTATGCGGTTGCTAGGGTGTCCAGGGCGATTGCTAAGGTGTTGCTATGCGGTTGCTAGGGTACTTGGGCTGGTTGCTATGGTGTTGCTATGCGGTTGCTAAGGTATCTGGGGTAGTTGCTAGGGTGTTGCTATGTGGTTGCTAGGGTACACTGGGTGGTTGCTATGCGGTTGCTAGGGTACCCGGGTTGGTTGCTAAGGTGTTGCTATGCGGTTGCTACAGTTCCCGGGGCGGTTGCTAGGGAGTTGCTATTTGGTTACTAGGGTACTTGGGGTGGTTGCTAAGGTGTTGCCCTGTGGTTGCTATGGTACCCCATGTGGTTGCTAGGGTGTTAGTAGCATGTTTTTAACATGATTAGCAAGTTACTAGCATGTTACCAGTATGATTAGCATGTTGTTAGCATGTTTCTAGGATGATTAGCATGTTGTTAACATGATTAGCAAGTTACTAGCATGTTGCTAGCACATTTCTGGCATGATTAGCATGTTACTAGCATGTTGTTAGCATGATTAGCAAGTTACTAGCATGTTTCTAGAATGATTAGCATGTTTTTAGCATGTTTCTATGATGACTAGCATGTTGTTAGCATGACTAGCAAGTTACTAGCATGTTACTTGCATTTTTCTAGCATGATTAGCATGTTACTATCATGATTAGCAAGTTACTAGCATGTTGCTAGCAGATAGATAGATAGAAAGACAGATTGTAGATAGATAGATAGATAGATAGAAAGAAATAGATCGTAGATAGATAAATAGATAGACAGATAGATAGAAATAGATAGATAGATAGATAGATAGATAGATAGATAGATAGATAGATAGATAGATAGATAGAGTCAGATGATAGATAGATAGATAGATAGATAGATAGATAGATAGATAGATAGATAGATAGATAGAGTCAGGTGATAGATAGATAGATAGATAGATAGATAGATAGATAGATTAGAAATGTTAGATAGATGAGTTTGAATGAGTTTGAATGGGTTAGAAATAGTACATAGAAGGGTAGTCTGATTGAGTCTAATGGGCTTCAGTGTGTTTAGATTTGAATTTTTGACAGTTGGAGTTTGAATAGTCTTGGCCCATCTGAACATTCCGTCAATGTAAGTCTATGGGATTTTTATGATTTTTAATCTTCATTTTTATGAAAACCGTAAGTCCGATCAGTTAGAAAAGATATAGCACACTCGGTGAGATCAGTCTGAAGATCTGGTCTGAGTTTGGAGTTTGTAGAGTTAAAGCTCTAGGAGGAGTTAGAGTCAGAAATTTTAGTCTCAGAAGAAGAAGAATAATAATAAGAAGTTTAAATAGTAGATCAGTAAGTTGGCTTTTTCAAGCCAACTTAATAATAATAAGTTTAAATAGGATTTCAGTAAGTTGGCTTTTTCAAGCCAACTTAATAAGCCGGTAATTATTTCTATATTAAGGCCAATAACGATAAATAGCCGACATTACAATTCTATACTATTTTGTCTAAATAAATAAAATTGCCAAAAAAATCAGCCTTTTTAAATGCTACAAAATGTGACATTTGTGTCTTATTTTCTCATTCATTTTCTCATTTCTTTGTTACACAAACATGTCAATAACTTTTTGTGCTTTTTGCAGTTATTTTGTGGTTAAATTGTGAATTTTGCAGGGTTGCAAAAAAAACTGACATTTTGTCGATTTTTGCATTGTATTCTGTGATCGCATAATTGCAAAAACTAGAGGGACTGATTAATATGATGAATCTTATATATTTATGATTAAATACCAACACTAATAAGCTTATAATTATCTCTATATTAAAGCCAGTAACCAATAAAAGCCAATAAATTTTGTCTAAATAGAGAAAATTGCCTTAACATGCTACAAAATGTGAATTTGTGTATTTTCTCATTCCTGCATGTTTCTTTGTTACACAAACATGGCAATAACTTTTTGCAATTATTTGGTGGTTAAATTGCAAATTTTGCAGGATTGCAATTTTATTTTATTAATTTTGCACTAGTGGGACTGATTAATATGATGAATCTTATATATTTATGTTTAAAGGCTAATAACCTATAAATAGCCCATATTAGAATTCTATACTAATTGTATTTTGTCTAAATAAATAAAAAAAATATTTGTCATTTTAAATGCTACTAAATGTGAATTTTGTGTCTTATTTTCTTATTCCTGCATGTTTCTTTGTTACACAAACATGGCAATACATTTTTTCAATTATTTTGTGGTAATTTTTGCCCTGTGTTCTGTGATCACGTGAATACAAAAACTGGAGTGACTGATTAATGTGATGAATATTATGTATTTAGATTTAAATACCAACGATGATAATCTGAAAACAGTTTTTATGTTATGGCCAATAACAAATAAATAGCCGATATTATGATTATAAAAAAACCCTACTAAAAACTAAAATCTTTTTAAATGCTAAAGTGAATTAAGGCATCACAACATTATAATGTACAGCATGAAATTGGATATTCGTTACAAAATGGCTAACATTACTTGTGGTTCTGTCCTCTTGCAGACAGTGTTCCAGAAGACCTGAGCGAGCCCTTCTACAGGGACCAGTATGAGCAGGAGCACCTGAAGCCTCCAGTGGTGGGCCTGCTGCTGTCAGCTGAGCTGTACTGCCGAGCAGGAAGTCTGATTCTGAAGAGCGACGCCGTTAAACCTCTGCTGGGTCATGACGCCGTCATCCAAGCTCTGGCTCAGAAGGGCCTATACGTCACCGACCAGGAGAGACTGGTGACCGAGAGAGACCTGCAGAAGAAACCCATTCAGATGGTGAGAGAATCTGCTCTTTCACATGTTTCATTGAAACGCTGATTGTATTTCAGTGATCTTGACACAGGTGGATCTTGGATATTATGCATAAATGGCAAAAAACTCAATCTGATTTTTTGACATCCAATTCAGGCCACTTTCAAATGTGGTTAAATCTGTTACTTATCTGACCAACGACTTCAGATAAACCCCACTCTTGAACGGTCGATTTGAATTGGTCAGTTTTACGTGTTGGTCAGACAGTGACCCTTTGTATTTATTATTCTGCTATAGTTAAAGGTACCTGTAGAGATGCATTAATATTAAACATTTTGGCTGATACCAATAAGCCTATGAATTATTCATTGATAAATGACCGATATTAAAATTAAATATATGCAATATTGTATTGTGCAATATTGTGTGTGTGTATATGTGTGTGTATATGTATAGTTTATTTGCAAAAACAGATGACTCTGTTTTTTTCAAATTTTCAAAAATCATGTTTTTATTGTGTTAGTTAGCTGGATTTTTTAGTTGTTTTTTAACCTAATCAAAATAACCCAACTGCAGTTTGATTGAGATTTATTGGAATGCACAATGAAAAAACGTGATTTTTGAAAATTGTTAAAAACAAAGTTATCTGTTTTTGCAAATGAACTCTCTTGTTGTCTTTAAACCAAAAGCAGGCCCAAGATCAGGATTGGATAGACCTCTCATAATTCTCTCTCAGTTTTATGTCCTTTATCTTGTCAGTGTGTTCACATTGTTTAATTGAAGATGAATTTCAGGCTCATAGCATCTGCTTTAAGGATATAAAGAGTTCTGTTGTTGTGTGAGCGACTTCCTGTTGATATTTAATTACCGCGCCGCTGTTTGCTGTGCCTCTGGCTTCCTCATCCTCAACCGAACACATATCATCACAAACAATCTCTGCGCTGTGTGAATAACCATTTTGCATAGTGCCAATAATGATACTAGTAACTCCATTCTGTGCTTCCCATGACTAATTGATTATTTTAATTGTATTAAATGATCATGTCACACTGCTGGTAGTTATTTCTCTACAATTTAAAGTCTCCAAACTATTGTATCTGCATGTAGCCGACCGCATAGCTGCGCTCATTCAGCCAGACCTTTACGGCTTGATCTCTACAAACCAATGAACATTTCAGCACCTCAAACTCAGAGCCCACAAATCCTCATTAGCGTCAGAAAGCCGTCCATCTGTCTGCTCTGCTACAGTAAGCTGCCTGACTACAAGATCTGTCAGTCTTCTCGTGCTCAGCTTTAACCTGTTTAGCCTGGCGCTCCAGGGAGCGAGTTTTTTGGCTTTGTGGCTTTACCAGTTTTGAGAAAATACTGCTGTCATTACATTATAAATTGAGTGTAGAAAGGTTTTACAGTTCCGTTGAGTTATTATTGCTAGATTTCGACTCTGTGTAGCTTGTCAACTAATAACCCTGAAGCTAAACCCTCATCTGGGGTGGGCAATATACCGGTAGACAAGATTAACCTGTAGAAATTTGTCAACCGGTAGAGAATTTGGACTATCGTTTCTATCGCGGTTCCATGCTCACGTGACGTTGCTGTGCTATGTGGTCACGAAACCTTATCGTTTGCACACGTCTTTAAGCATAAAAAACAAGTGATTTTAAAGGGTTAGTTCACCCAAAAATGAAAATTCTGTCATTAATTACTCACCCTCATGTCGTTTCAAACCTGTAAGACCTTTGTTCATCTTCAGAACACAAATTAAGATATTTTTGATGGAATCTGAGAGCTCTCTGACCCTGCATAGACAGCAATGCAACTGAAATGTTCCCAAGTCCAGAAACGTAGCAAGGAGATCGGTAAAATAATCCATGTGACATCAGGGGTTCAACCATAATTTTACGAAGCTACGAGAATACTTTTTGTGTGCAAAAGAAAAAAAAGACTTTATTCAACAATTCGTCTCCTCCGCGTCACTGGACGTAAACAGCGTGTGCTGTTCTGTGTCAGCTGCGTCATGCCGGATATGTTTCCTACGTTGTTGTGATTTGATCTGAACGAAAACAACATATGCAGCATAACGCAGCTGACACAGAATAGCATACGTTGTTTACGTCCAGCAGATACTCTTCAAAATGGCGCTAGGGTGACGCGGAGGAGACAAATTGTTGAATAAAGTTGTTATTTTTTCTTCTTTTGCGTACAAAAGTATTCTCGTAGCTTCGTAAAATTACGGTTGAACCCCTAATGTCACATGGATTATTTTACCATCTCCTTGCTACGTTTCTGGACTTGGGAACATTTCAGTTGCATTGCTGTCTATGCAGGGTTATCAAAAATATCTTCATTTGAAAAACGACATGAGGGTGAGTAATTAATGACAGAATTTTCTTTTTTGGGTGAACTAACCCTTAAAGCCATTGAAAGAGAACTCATTTCACTATATGCACGAGAGACTGTTTCTAAACGCTGTCAGTGAGGCGTGTGCGTGAAGACAATTCTCATAGTGCGCGGGAGTAATAAACGGAGTTATTTTTGCCACTTTTATGGCCACTTCATAGGCCTTTACCAGGTAAATACACGCACTTTTATGTGTCAAAATGTCCGTCTTTATAAGTATCCTCATAAACAGTAATTTAGGTCTTAAAGTGTTATGAAACCCTAAAACACATTTTTTGAGATGTTAACATATATGAACAGGTTGCACATCAGTAAAAACAACTTTAGCACTCATTATGCCTATTATTAAGGTAAAAGTGGTTCTTTTTTCATTTTTTTGGAGCAATTTTCGTTCTTCCGGTTCAAAAAGCAAAGTTGAACGAACGTCACAAAAAGTGACGTATATGCGTTAATTTGCAGTGGTGATTGGCTGCCGTGGCTGGAGAGTACGCATCTACGTCATCAGTTTTCCGAGCTTTTCTCAGTATTATTCAATCATGAGAATTAAGTCTTAAGATCCAATCAAATCAGATGAAAGAGCTTCCACGCATTTCTGTAAACACGACCGTAACACTATTTAATATGTAACAACACGTGGAGCACGCATGAGAGAGCGGTTTCTTCACAGAACGCCACGACGAGTTTAAAAACACTTGCTGAGCAGATCATAGTTCATATCCGAACCGGAGCAAGTTTATGCAAACATGTTTCATATTCTCTCATGCTCCGAACATGAACCGGCACTGTGTATGCGCAAATATCATGTCTTCTTCAAGTGAAATACACGCAAATAAGGGTGCTGATACAGCGGTACCTCTGATCATGAACGCGATGACACGACGGATTATTGTGATACACAGCAAACAATACAGACCGAAAATTCAAAGAAGAGTAAACAAAAAGTAACTGCCTTTATTCTTTCTGTTTTAAAGATATTTTAATATTCATTTGTCTGTATAATGAGTGTGTTGTAGGTCTGGGTTTTATTGGTTGTTTTCTCTCCTCTTCCCACCCTCTTCAAAATCCCATTTTTCCACAGTTTTACTTGCCCATTTCTGGAGTGTTTTTCAGATCTAAAGTGTGAAAGACCAGGGGGGTTTCATGACACTTTAAGTGAAAGCAAACAGCTGAGAAAGAATG
The DNA here is from genome assembly GCA_039654775.1 of Spinibarbus caldwelli. NCBI lineage: Eukaryota > Metazoa > Chordata > Actinopteri > Cypriniformes > Cyprinidae > Spinibarbus > Spinibarbus caldwelli. The sequence goes on along the minus strand of CM077230.1, from coordinate 19,657,311 downwards.
TGTAACAGTACATTGGATACAGGTAGCTCTTAAAGTGACAGCAGTCTAATATTCCTGCTCTCTGTCATTCATGTTAATCAAACAACAAAAAAGAGAGAAAATCTCTCACTGCTCTTGACTAAATCACTTTTGTAACTTTAATAAGACGAAATATATATTTAATTTACACAATTTACACAGTTTGTTCTACTGTAGTTTTTGTCCTATTGCTTGTAATTATTATTATTTAATCGCTGACTGTTTACTTCAGTGAGTTTGAATTTTTTGTTTGTTTGTTTTTTTTAATTTAGGTTAGTATTAGTTTTTTTGTGATATTGATACTGGTGACACGAATTATGAAATTTCTATGGTATCAAAAATTTTGCTATCATAAACACATTATTTAAAGCAAAAATAACGATGTATAGTTTCCGTGAAATGAAATTACTCATATCATGATATAAGATTTTGATAATATCACCCACGCCTACCCTCATCAATGAAACACTAATTACACAACACTTTCCATTATAGATTTCAGTCCTCCAAAATGTTTTGTCCAACCCCCCCCCCCTCCCCCCCCCATCCTTTTTTTTTTTTTTTTTTTTTTTTTTTTTGTAAATTTATTTATTTAATTTTTTTTTACATACTTTTGGTTGGCAAAATTTTCATACATTTAAACATTTTACATACATTATATCAGTTACTGGTTATCGATATGGACCAAGATTGATTTTTCATATCTTTCTCTATATTAAAAATGATACTTTTAGAGGCCATTTGCTTAGCTTATTTCTTGTTTGTTGGGGTGGAGTTGATGGGACAGTCACAGTGTTTTGGTCGTGATGACAGTGTCCTGCTGTTTTGCAGAAACTTCCTCACACATTAATAAGGTTTGACTGCACCAACTGAATGACTGCGGCGCTTTACCATCAATAATTTAGCTGGGCTTCTATTTTGGATGTGAGAGCCAAAACCTGTCAGAGTTTTGTGAGGTGATCAGAGTTACATCTGCTTGTGATTTGAAATGCTCTTGACTGTAAAGGGCTTTATTATACACTTTATTTTTATTTTAATCCGCTTATGAGGGTTTAAAACAGTCATAATTTTCTTGCTGACCTTTATAATTGAACCGTATTTTTTTGCTACTGTACCTTTAAGACTATTACATTTAATGTATGTAAATGACCTCTCTTGTGATTGGACGGTGATATGTTAATGTGTTTGTAGCTCTGTCATCATAATGACATTCTTAGTTTGCATAAATGGGTTGGATGGACTGTATAGGAAGTTTTGGAAATGTAACTCTTTAATTCGAATGTGTAAGGAAAATCTTGTATGGAAAATGTCTTTATTGCTTTATCATCTCTCTCTCTCTCTTCTGAAGAATTGTATGTGCTCCTGCAGCTGCCGCCCACCCACACACAACCCCGCATTCATTCTACATTATAGACTCACTCAGAAATACATATATACGCAGCTCACACTCTCACCCACATAGTCACGCCACAGTGAGAAAAAAATGATCATAATCATAATAGCCTTTGTGTTCAGGGTTTAATTAATTTTATATCAGTCTGGTAATCAAACAGCACCTGTAGATGTGATACAACATGCAGAAAAAAAAAATGCACACACACACAAAAAATACACACACACATATATATGTAAAATTATTTAAATAATTTTAACTATATATTGAATTTATAGAAAATATGAATATTTTTGAATAATTTTGAGCACAACAAATGTATATATATAGAGAGAGAGAGAGAGAGATTTGTAAAATTATTTAAATTAGTTTTAATTATATAATTTATATGTATATATGTAATCCTCTAATATATGTGTGTGTGTGTGTGTATGCAATATATATATATACACACACACACACACACACACACACACGTGTATGTTATATTTGTAAAAATTATTTAAATAATTATATAAAAAATGATTATTAATATTCATAAATATAATCACCCTGGTGGTTGCAAATATGATTGGGAATAGAGATTGCAAAAATGCAAATATTATTGGGAATAGAGATATTTTACTCATAACAATTTCTAGATCTACCAATAATTGTGGTCATTGGGTATTGGAGAAAAATATTTATTTCATAATGTGATGTTTATTAATTTGACTATAGTGTATATATAGCAAAGTTTTGCACGTTTTTCAGTGTGTAATGAGATTGTGCCTTCATGTTGGTACAAACTGCTCAGTCCACAGAGATCAGTACCCCTCTCTCTGAGAATGAATTGTGCTTAATTAAGACTAATGAATGTTTTGACAAGTGTAAATTATAACACCAGAGATGCAAGTATGCAGTCTCTCAGTGACATGATGCTATATCTGGCCCTGGCAGACAATAAGAGAGAAAGTCATATTTAGTACTGTGGCTCCTCAGGGATGGATGTTATTTACATACATGCACAGCGGTGACCTGACAATGTGACGGCACTGAGAACATTTTTATTTCTGGATAAAAACACTTGCTTGTTAAATATATACAGAAAATGAACAGCAATACAATGCAGTGACTACATTGCTTAAAGTTCACCGTCTCAATTTTGAGCAGTCCAAGAACTCATATTTCATACAGTATGTAGTATACATAGGCCTACATCTGCATGGCGTGAACCCGAACTAAAGTTATGGCATTCGAGACATAGACTTCTGCATAATTCACAAACCAGCGCCGTATGCACACTTGACCTACTTCCTGTCTCTTGGCATCAGTGCTTGCCGATCGTGAATGGAGGCAGTATTGTTTGTTAGGTTCTTGTAAGTAATTAGATATGATTTGGGTAAATTCTGTGTAGTAATTGTTAGTATACTGACGCAGGCTTCCAGGGCGCACATGGTGATTGGGTATTTCCTATTTTCTGACTTTTTGAGATTCTTCCTATTAAAATGAGAATCTCTACAAAAGATTGTTGTGATTCATTGGAGAAATGCACATTTAATTTCTCTATAATATTAAATATTATGTTTGGATGCTTGATGATGAGTAAATGATAACTTTAAACTTTGGTTGAACTATTACTTTTACTTTTTGTTATTAGGTTGTTTTATTTAGATTTGATTCGAGAACATTCTGTGCAGTTACTGTTATTGTATTAATGCAGGCTCCCAGGGCACATGTGGTGATTGGGTATTTCCTGCTTTCCTGCATTTTAACAATTTTCCTAATTAAATGTGAATCTTTTCGAAGGAGAATTGCGATTTACTGGGGAAATGTAATTTTAATTCCTCTATAATATTAAATATTATATTTGGATACTTGATGAGGAGTAAATGAAAACTAATTTTCTTTTTTTAGGGTGAACTATTAAGAACGTGTAAGTTCTTGTAAGTAGTTACAGTTACAGCAAGTAAATTCTGTGTTATAATTACTGACGCAGGCTCCCCGGGTGCACATGGTGATTGGGTATTTCCTGCTTTTGAGATTCTTCTCAAAATCGAACTTGCATTTCCCACAAGAGCACTACTGCTCAATGCATGTATGCTGAGCTAACTGCTAAGCCATGGCACT